>PISX010020455.1:0-35906 GCA_004024625.1 Mellivora capensis | reverse complement strand
CGCCAAGAGTTAGAGCAGAAGTTACCATATTCAAACCTCTGTCTCAGAACAGAGAGATTGCAGTCTGCCCCTCAGTGACCTATCCAGGCCACACTGTCCTGCTTCTGTCTCTGCTGCCCCAAACCACAGTGTCCTGGGTTTTGTGTTCCACAGCAGCTCTCCTAGCCCTTGCTTCTTGGTCCACCAGTGGCCCCCAGTTTATATGCAGGGTTCAGTTTGTTGGGGGTCCCCTAAAGTCCTTTCCCCATTGCTACCAGTCTGGGAGTCTGTGCCAGGTCCCCAATGTGGGAGACTTTTGTGATGGTGGCACAGGATCTGGAGGCTCTCTCTACCTTCCATTTATCTTCCAATATCTGCCCTCAGACTCACAGCTCCCTGCTTCATACCTTGAGACCAACCACCTGAGATATTCTCTTTGTAGAGATCCAGATATATCTTCTTACATTACAGGCTGATTTTGTGGATGTTCAGAATGGTCTGGTACATATCTTGCTCAATTCAGGGGACTGGTTGAAATAGGGTCCCCTACTCCTCTACCAGCTTTGCCACACTCCGACATTGGGAAACTTTAAGCGAGTAGACTTTTTTTGTTTTTTTATTTGTTTTTTGGTAAAGACCTTAGATCTTTGATAATTACATGAATAGTTGAAGATGCGAATCTACAAGTTGTTAGTAACATCTGGAAACATTTATATTCTTTCCTGTCCAACATATAAAAAACTTTAAAAATTGGAGGTAGGAAGATTAATTTTACTCATTAAAACAGTATAACATTTGGGGGGGAGGAGCCAAGATGGTGGAGGTGTAGCAGAATGAGATGACATCAGGTCGCAGGAGTTAAGTTAGATAGTTATCAAATCATTCCAAATACCTACAAACCCAATAGGAGATTGAAGAGAACAGCAGCAATTCTAGAAACAGAAAACTGACCACTTTCTGAAAGGTAGGATGTGCAGAGAAGTGAATCCAAAGCAAAGGTAAGAGAGACTGTGGGGAAGAAGAACAGAACTCAAAATTAGAACTTTTAAAAGTCTGCTCCACTGAGGGACATCACTGTGGGGTGGAGCTGTCATGGGGACAGTGTGGTCTCAGGTCCCGTGAAGTCACAGAAAGATCAGGGGTGTCTGAGTGTAGCCAGGCTCGCAGATATTAGAGCAGGGAAGCCAGCTACAGGATGGAGCCAAGGAGTGAGCTCTCAGCTCAGGATTACCTTAGACTGTGATCTGTGGCACAAACAGACCACTGATCTTTGAGCAGGGACCCCACAAGTGGCCGATCCGGAGAAAGCCACTGGAAGAGCAAAGCAGCAGGAATTTTCTGGGTTTGGAGACTCCAAATGGGGCTGTGTGCCAGAGACAGAAATGCTTGGTCACAGGCCAGGTGAGCTTGGAGCGCAACTGGAGGCCAGGGAGATAGGAGTGATTGAACGCTTTTCATCGAGGGCACACTGAGGAGTGGGGCCCCAAGCTCTCATCTTCTCCTGGCCAGAGATTGGGAGGCCACCCTTTTCATTCCCATCCTCCAGAGCTCTATGGAAAGTGTTCAGAGAACAAAAGCTCCCAAAAGTGAACTCGAGCAGATTACTTAGCCCGGCCACTGGCAAGGGTGGGGCATTTCCACCTTGGGCAAAGACATTTGAGAATCACTACAACAGGCCCTTCCTGCACAAGATCAGCAAGAATATCCAGCCAAGACCAAATTCAGTGATTAAGAACAGAGGAATTCCAGAGGAGGGGAAAGCAAAGCATGGAATTCATGGCTTTCTCCCCATGATTCTTTAATCTTGCAAAGTTGATTAAATTAAAAAAATTTTTTCTTATTCTAATTTTTTTAACTTTTCCTCTTTCCTCTTTTAACATTTTTTAACTAGTTTATCTTAACAATACCTTTCTAAAAATATCTTTTTAATCCTCCATTATGATAGTCATATTTTATCTTTCATTGTATCTAACTTTACTTTTTGCATACATGTAGGGTTTTTTCTTCTTAAAAATTTTGGGACAGAACTTCTAATAGATCAAAATATACCCTAAATCTAGCACAGGGCTTTGTGCTAGTCTCCAGCCTGAGCAAATTCTCTCCACTTTCTTTTTCTTTCTTTTCCCAATCAATTTATCTTATCAATTCCTTTTTTAGAATTTTTTTATGTTTTCTTCTTTACAGTCATAGTCCATGCCTTCATCATGTTTACCCTTATTTTTGTATATATGTAAGTTGTTCTTTCTTTAAAATTATGGGAGATAGTTTCTTCTAAGAGACCAAAATACACCCAAAATCAAGTGGGTGGCTCCATTCTATTCACCAGTCTAATATATATATATTAGACTATATATAGTTAGACTATATTAGACTATATATATATATATATATATTTTTTTTTTTAAACCTTCTTTTTACCCCATTTCTTCTCCCCCCATTTGGGGGTCTCTTCTAATTTCATTAGCATACATTTTACTGGAGTCTTTGCCATTCTTTTAGTCTCTCATTTTTATATTCTTATCTGGATAAAATGACAAGATGGAAAAACTCACCACAATAAAAAAGAACAAGAGACAGTACCAAAGGCTAGGGACCTAATCAATAAGGACATTGGTAATATGTCAGATCTAGAGTTCAGAATGATGATTCTCAAGGTGCTATCTGGGCTTGAAAAAGACATGGAAGATATTAGAGAAATCCTGTCTGGAGAAATAAAAGCCCTTTCTGGAGAAATAAAAGAAGTAAAATCTAACCAAGCTGAAATCAAAAAAGTTATTACTGAGGTGCAATAAAGAATGGAGTCTCTTACTGCTAGGATAAATGAGGCAGAAGAGAGAATTACTGATATAGAAGACCAAATGACAGAGAATAAAGAAGCTGAGCAAAAGAGAGACAAACAACAACTGGACCACGAGGGGAGAATTCGAGAGATAAGTGATACCATAAGACAAACAATATTAGAATAATTGGGATTCCAGAAGAAGAAAGAAAGGGGGGGCAGAAGGTATATTGGACAAATTATGATAGAGAATTTCCCTAATATGTCAAAAGGAACAAGCATCAAAATCCAGGAGGTGCAGAGAACCCCTCTCAAAATCAATAAAAATAGGCCCACACCCCGTCATCTAATCATAAAATTTAAAAGTCTTAGTGACAAAGAGAAAATCCTGAAAGCAGCCTGGGACAAGAAATCTGTAACATACAATGGTAAAAATACTAGATTGGCAGCGGACTTATCCACAGAGACCTGGCAGGCCAGAAAGAACTGGCATGATATATTCAGAGCACTAAATGAGAGAAAAATATGCAGCCAAGAATGCTATATCCAGGTAGGCTATCGTTGAAAATAGAAGGAGAGATAAAACACTTCCAGGACAAACAAAAACCAAAAGAATTTGTAAACACCAAACCAGCTCTACAGAAATATTGAAAGGGATCTTCTAAGCAAAGAGAGAGCTTAAAAGTAGCAGACCAGAAAGGAACAGAGACAACATACAGTAACAGTCACCTGACAGGCAATACAATGGCACTAAATTCATATCTCTCAATAGTTACCCTGAAAGTAAATGGGCTAAATGCCCCAACCAAAATACACAGGGTATCAGAATGGATTAAAAAAAAAAAAAAAAAAACCCAAAACCCATCAATATGCTATCTATAAGAAACTCATTTTAGACCCAAAGACACCTTCAGATTTAAAGTGAGGGGGTAGAAAACAATTTACCATGCTAATGGACATCAAAAGAAAGCTGGGGTAGCAAGCCTTATATCAGATAAATTAGATTTTAAGCCAAAGGTTATAAGATATGATGAAGGACACTATATCATACTCAAAGGGTCTGTCAAACAAGAAGATCTAACAATTTTTAATATTTATGCCCCTAACATGGGAGCAGCCAACTATATAAACCAATTAAAACCAAAATCAAAGAAACACATTGACAATAAGACAATAATAGTAGGGGACTTTAGCACTGCCCTCACTGAAATGGACAGATTATCCAAGTAAAAGATCAACAAGAAAATAAGGCCTTAAATGACACACTGGATCACATGACATCACAGATATATTCAGCAGATTCTATCCCAAAACAACAGAATACACATTATTCTCTAGTGTGCATGAAATATCCTCCAGAATAGATCACATCCTGGGTCACAAATCAGGTCTCAACTGGTACCAAAAGACTGGGATCATTCCCTGCATGTTTTCAGACCACAATGCTCTGAAGATAGAACTCAATCACAAGAGGAAATTTGGAAAGAACCCAAATACAGGGAAGCTAAAGAGCATCCTACTAAAGAGTGAATACAGTCAACCAGGAAATTAAAGAAGAATTGAAAAAAAATTATGGAAACAAATGATAATGAAAGCACAACTGTTCAAAATCTGTGAGACACAGCAAAACAGTCCTGAGAGAAAATATATTGCAATCACAAGCCTTTCTCAAGAAACAAGAAAGGTCTCAAATACACAACCTAACCCTATACCTAAAGGAGCTGGAGAAAGAACAAGAAAGAAAGCCTAAACCCAGCAGGAAAAGAGAAACAATAAAGATCAGAGCAGGGGCGCCTGGGTGGCTCAGTGGTTTAAAGCCTCTGCCTTCAGCTCAGGTCATGATCTCAGGGTCCTGGGATCGAGCCCCGCATCGGGTTCTCTGCTCAGCAGGGAGCCTGCTTCCTCCTCTCTCTGCCTGCTTCTCTGCCTACTTGTGATCTTTGTCTGTCAAATAAATAAACAAAATATTAAAAAAAAAATAAAGATCAGAGCAGAAATCAATGAAATAGAAATGAAAAAAACCCAAAACAAACAAACTAAACCAACCAACCAAACAAACAAAAACAAAACAAAACAAAACAAAAAAAAGCAATAGAACAAATCAATGAAACTAGGAGTTTGTTCTTTGAAAGAATTAATAAGATTAATAACCCCCTGGCCAGACTTATCAAAAAGAAAAGAGAAAGGACCCAAATAAATAGAATCATGAATGAAAGAGGAGAGATCACAACCAACACCACATAAATACAAACAATTATAAGAACATAAGAACATAAAATGAGCAACTATACACCAGCAAATTTGACAATCTGGAAGAAATGGATGCATACCTAGAGACATATAAACTACCAAAACTGAGCCATGAAGAAATAGAAAACCTGAACAGACCCATAACCAGTAAGGAGATTGAAGCATTCATCAAAAATCTCCCAACAAACAAGAGCCCAGGGTTAGATGGCTTCCCAGGGGAATTCTAACAAACATTTAAAGAAGAATTAATTACTATTCTCCTGAAACTGTTCCAAAAAATAGAAATGGAAGGAAAACTTCCAAACTCATTTTATGAGGCCAGGATTACCCTGATCTCAAAACCAGACAAAGACCCCGTCAAAAAGGAGAATTACAGATCCATATCCTTGATGAATAGGGATGCAAAAATTCTCAACAAAATACTAGCCAATAAGATCCGACAGTACATTAAAAGGATTATTCACCACGACAATGGGGGATTTATTCCTGGGCTTCAAGTTTGGTTCAACAACTGTAAATCAATCAATGTGATACAATACATTAATAAAAGAAAGAATAAGAACCATAGGATATTTTCAATAGATACAGAAAAACCAAATGACAAAATACAACATCCTTTCTTGAGCAGAACTCTTCACAGTGTAGAGATAGAGGATACATACCTCAATATCATCAAAGCCATCTATGAAAAATCCACAGCAAATGTCATTCTCAATGGAGAAAAACTGAGGGCTTTTCCACTAAGGTCAGGAATGCGGCAGGGATGTCCATTATCACACTGCTATTCAATGTAGTACTAGAAGTCCTAGCCTCAGCAATCAGACAACAAAAAGAAATTAAAGACATCCAAATCAGCAAAGGAGTCAAACTATCACTCTGTGCAGATGATATGATACTTAATGTGGAAAACCTGAAAGACTCCACTCCAAATCTACTAGCACTTGTACAGGAATTCTGTAAAGTGTTAGGATATAAAATCAATGCATGGAAATCAGTTGCATTTCTATACACCAACAACAAGACAGAAGAAAGATAAGTTAAGGAGTCAATATCATTTACAATTACACCCAAAACCATAAGATACCAAGGAATACACCCAACCAAAGAGGCAAAGAATCTGTACTCAGAAAACTATAAAGTACTCATGAAATAAATTGAGGAAGACACAAAGAAATGGAAAAGTGTTCCATGCTCATGAATTGGAAGAACAAATATTGTGAAAATGTTTATACTACCTAAAGCAATCTACACATTTAATGCAATTCCTATAAAAAACCCATCCATTTTTTTTCAAAGAAATGGAACAAATAATCCCAAAATTTACATGGAATCAGAAAAAAACTCGAATAGCCAGAGGAATGTTGAAAAAGAAAGCCAAAGTTGGTGGCATCACAATTCCAGACTTCAAGCTCTATTACAAAGCTGTCATCATCAAGACAGAATGGTACTGGCACAAAAACAGACAATAGATCAGTGGAACAGAATGGAGAGCCCAGAAATAGACCTTCAACTCTATGGTCAACTAATCTTTGACGAATTAGGAAAGAATGTCCAGTGGAAAAAAGACACTCTCTTCAACAAATGGGGTTGGGAAAATTGGACAGCCACATGCAGAAAAATGAAACTGGACCATTTCCTTACACCATACACAAAAATAGACTCCAAATGGATGAAAGATCTCAATGAGAGAAAGGAATCCATCAAAATCTTTGAGGAGAATGCAGGCAGCAACCTCCTCGACCTCAGCTGCAGCAACTTCTTCCTAGAAACATCACCAAATGCAAGGGAAGCAAGGGCAAAAATGAACTATTGGGACTTCATCAAGATCAAAAGCTTTTGCACAGCAAAGAAAACAGCCAACAAAACCAAAAGACAACTGACAGAATGGGAGAAGATATTTGCAAACGACATATCAGATAAAGGGCTAGTATTCAAAATCTATAAAGAACTTATCAAACTCAACACCCGAAGAACAAATAATCCAATCAAGATATGGGCAGAGGACATGAACAGGCATTTCTGCAAAGAAGACATCCAGATGGCCAACAGACCATCCGGAGCCAAAAGTGCTCCACATCCTTTGGCATCCGGGAAATACAAATCAAAACTACAATGAGATACCACCTCACACCAGTCAGAATGGCTAAAATTAACAAGTCAGGAAATGACAGATGCTGGCGAGGATGCAGAGAAAGGGGAACCCTCTTACACTGTTGGTGGGAATGCAAGCTGGTGCAGCCAGTCTGAAAAACAACATGGAGGTTCTTCAAATAGTTGAAAATAGAGCTACCTTATGACTCAGCAATTGCACTACTGGGTATTTACCCTAAAGATGCAAATGTAGTGATCCGAAGGAGCACGTGCACCTGAATATTTATAGCAGCAATGTCCACAATAACCAAACTATGGAAAAGACCTAGATGTCCATCAATAGATGAATGGTTAAAGAAGAAGTGGTATATATACACAATGGAATACTATGCAGCCATCAAAAGAAATGAAATCTTGCCATTTGCAACGACATGGATGGAACTGGAGGGTATTATGCTGAGCTAAATGAGTCAATCAGAGAAAGACAATTTTCTTAGGAGAGGCAATGTGGGGGATTTGGTGTGTAGGGAAGGAAAGAATGAAATAAGATGGGATCAGGAGGGAGACAAACCATAAGAGACTCTTAATCTCACAAAACAAACTAAGGGTTGTGGGGTGGGGGGCAGGGAGAGGGTTGTTAGGTTATGGACATTGGGAATGGTGTGTGCCATGGTGAGTGCTGTGAAGTATGTAAGTCTGATGATTCACAGACCTGTACCCCTGGGGCTAATAATACATTATATGTTAATAAGAAAAAATATTTCTAAGAAGAAAAAAAAGTGTAACACTTAGGTACTTTGAGATTTTTATAAATTTCATTTTCATTGTCTATAGGATTATGTTCCTTTGATTGAGAAAATTAAATACTTATGACCTATTACTTATATAAATAAAGGAAAATAAATGAAGGCACTGTGCCTTCAAATATGGATGATTTTTCTAGAGAAGTTTCTTAAATAGAATTAGAGGAAATTCTGTAGATCCCCATGTTATTATAATGAAGCAAGAGATGTAGAGTCAAAGGATAGGCACAATTTAACTTAGTACTTAGTGTCATTTGATTTCTGCTAACATGACTTACTTCTTTCAATGTGGAGTTGGAATCTGACACAAAATAATTCACTTCACCATTTATGGTAACATGGTAGCACTCTTTACTTCAAAGAGATATAGCTCAATATCTAAAAATAACAATATTTTGATTTTATCTTATGCCAATTTTTATTAATTAGTTCTAAAAAGTAGTGTTTACATCATAAAACTCATAATTGCTATTTTGTTTCCTTTTCTTTTCATGATTTACCTTATAAAATAATTTTATAGGGCCCTAGGTACTATAAATCACAAATAGTTCATATAAACTTGTAAATGCATTTATTGAGAAATTCAAAATAGCTCCATCTGAAAAGTATAATACTAAAAGTAAAAGTAAAGTATATCAGTTACTTTATCACTTTCAAGAAATTACACAGTATTGAGTAAACCAATACAATAATTTATTCATTAAAGGGTAGAAATTTCCAGTTACAAGATGAATAAGTTTGGGGGATTTAATGTACAGCATGGTGACAATAGTTAACAATACCTGTGTTGTACATGTGAAAGTTGCTAAGAGAGTAGATTTTAGAAGTTCTCACCATGGGGGAAAAAAGAAACATAACCACATGAGGTGATGGATATGTCAAGTAACCTTATTGTGTTAATCATTTCAATTTATATATATATATTAAACACACACACACATATATATATTATATATATATATATTAAACTTAAACAATCTTATATGCCAATTATATATCAATAAAGGTGGGGCATGAGAATTGGATGTATGAGGCATGATCTGTAGAAAAATTCTTCTCACAAACTCTGAAAAATGTTCAAAAAGGGGGTGGGCAATAAAATTGAAGAGATTGTGTTTGATGTTAGTTTACCTTGACAGGGAAGTGCTTTTTTTGTCAGTACAAGCTGACTTACATTCAGCTTGGTGGCATGTGACAGGCTCCTGGGGCAGCCTTTATCTTGTGGGTCTTGATACATGAATTAACTTTATCAAATGTGCTCTTGTTAAAATTAGGGATGAGTGGAGGATTTGGGAGCAGGATTTGAGGTGCAGTTTCAATAATCCCGAAATTATCATGCTAATTCCCAATTTTAATATCTTAGGAGAGAAAATTTTGAAAAGATTTATCTAAGTGTTAACATGTTACATCTTTCAATATCTTTTTATACGGAAGTATAATCTCAGTGACATTGTTGTAACTACTTAGGCATGATTTAGCTTCACTAAAGTCACATCACTGAGAATTGCAATGCCTGTAATGTGATGTACTAGGCTTTGTTATAATGCTCAAAAAACATATAACATAGATAATACATAATAAAAATGTCTGTTGAAGTGCATGCCTGGAATTTAGAAAAGATGAAGAAATTCCTATATTTGAGAAGAAAATAAAGAGCTGAAAACCATAGCTCTGACTCATGAGCTAATGATTCTTCAACTACCCTGGGGAGTTACTGGATCCAGAGTAATGGCTTGGATTATACTGCCCACATGGGACTGGGGCAAAGGTTTTGAGATTCAATCTAGAATTGTATACAGTACTAAAATATCATTCTAGGGTAAGGGAAAAAATAAGGTCTTGGTTCTTAATAACCACCATTGGTATTTGAAGGAAATATATAAAGATATTAAACATGGAAAAAATATACAGGGGTGGAATGCAGTTAGGGATATTGAGAAAAAAGGGTGAGAGCAAATATGTTGACCAAAATCAATAATGATAATGATTATTTGGAGGTTGTAATGTAACGATTACTTGGAGGTTAAAAACAGATGTAAATAAGTAGCAGGAAAATATAGGTTTGGAGGCAGTAACTAGAAGAACAAGATTTTAAGAGCTGTGCATTATTCAAGAGATACTCTAATGGAGCTTAAATCTCCCAGCTCTATCTTGCATCATATTCTATTGATATATCTCAAACTCAGCTGTTCTTCCTTCAAGTTCTTTTAAAATACCTTACTTTCTTCTATTCTAGTGGCCTTTATACATAATATTTATACTGCCTAAAAGATATTATCACAGTCTGTTACTAAATACTTTCTCTTCATCTTTCAGATCCATTATTTTTCAAAGAAACTTTCACTGATGCCATTAACCAGATGTGATGCAGTATTGGGTTATTGTTAAGAACTTAGGCTCTGGCCCCAAACATATGGAATTTGTTTCTAGTTAAGCCACTTACTCGCTTTGCGGCCTTGGGTAAATACATTAACATTTCTGTATTTTTTTTCATATATGGTTGTTCTGAGAATAAAAAAAGCTAATACATCTAAAATATTTTGAATAATGTTGGAAACACAGTTAAAACTAAATCATAGTTATTAGTACATACCAAATGTCTTTATACTGAGATCACAATGAGCTCTTCCTCTTGTAACACCTAAAAGAGTTATAAATGTAATTCTTTTGTTGGATAATTTGATTTCTCTCTACCTTGCTCACCCACATTCAACTTCCATGAAGGCAGACACTATTTCTGGGTCAACCTTTTATCACTGCACATAACATGGAAGAAGATCTAGTTAAAGGACTAAGTTGGTTCATGAACAAATTAATTGTCTTTTTCTTAATATTTTCTATCATTATTTAGACATTTAGAAACTGAGGCTGTGGCTAGGAATAAAAATTATAGTTTATTATAAAGCCATAAAATACAAACCTGGGCTACCTCTGCATATATCACAGATGTGGATGAGGGAGCCCTGCACATGGTGATGCCATGTGGAGAGTTCTGAGCCCTCACACTTACCCAGTTGGACACAATGGATGGGAGGCTAGTGCTCTGGGTTCCTAATGTATTCCTAGAGAAGGCTGATAATGAAATTTAAAATGGAGGAAAATTAAGGAACAGGAGAGTGGGATTTTTTTTTTCAATTGGATATTCTCCTTGCATTCCAAAAGATTTGTGAGATGCTGCAGAGCCACCTTGAAGTGTGTCTACCACAAGGACAATGAATGAGAAGGAACTAGCAGATAAAATCTTCCTCTTTCCTATCAGTATGTTCTAACACAAAGAAAACTCTTTCATGCCTATCCAAAGAAGCCTCTTGAAAAAAGCTGTGGCCAGTCCTGTATAGCATTTAAGCAGTTAAGAAGCCGTGGCCAGTTCTGTATAGCATTTCTAATGTTCCATCTTTCTCTTCCTTGTCCCAGTCCCCTTCCTTCTTAATTCTCTTTTTTTTTCAGATTATGTCTTCTGAACATATTAAAACTTTGTAAAAATAAAAAAACCACAAGCCAAAGACAGTTGGTTGCCCAGTAACAGTGTTCTGAATGCCAGAGAACCTCAATGCCAGCATTAAAGGAGATGCTCATCTCCTGCAGCTGTGGAGCTGACTTTGCCAAAAATCATGCTTAGAAACTGATAATGAGGGTGACAGAACTGCAAATGAGACAAAATTTTCAGTCCAAATATCCTCCTATGTGTAAGTCAGAGCCTTCATATGGGACCCGTAGGTCACTGAAACACAGCATGGCAATGATCAAAAGCATTTGAATCCCCAAATTCACCTGAATGTTACTAGCTAGCAGAAGTGGTCCCCGCTGCCTTTGTAGAGGAAAACAGACAACTTATGCCAGGAAAAATATAAAGCCAAGCTATTTCAAGGTGTTTACTTTCCTCCTCTCCTCCACCAACACTACTTCTATCTGTTCATAGCCATCAGTTTTAACTGAAGCCCACGCAGAGAAATGCAATCCCTGTTCCAGAAACACATACCTTACACACTAAAGGAAGTGCAGGACCTGGCTAATGTTTAGCCTAAAGAACTGAAACTGTATTTTGATGGTGTTGGATTTGGAGGGGTGAGGGGATATAAAGTCATAAGGGAAGAATTTGTTGATATGAGTTTTTCGGTTGTGATTCAAAATTCAGTGGTGTAGTGAAATACCTTGAGTGGCTCTAATTGTGGAAAAAACGAACAAACAAAAAACAGATAAAAATTGTATCCCGACGTTCATAAATTTATTCAACAAATTAATGACCACATCCTACATGCCAGGCATTGCTTAAGACACAGGGCAACATTATCAAATTGATAAAATTTGCCCTCAGGGAGCTTACATTGTAAAAAGAGAGAGTAGAAAATAAATAATATGCACAATGAATGAGTGCATTATATTTTTATAAGGCTATTAGTATTATAACATTAAGGCAGAGTCAGGTCCACTGGGAGTGCTAAGGGGAAGTCTTGTAATTTCAAATGAGGTTGTGAAGACAGTAATCTGAAATGAACATCTGAGGAAAATCTTGAATGCAAAGAAGGAGTTAAACAATGAATATCTGGAAAAATATTTTTTCCATGAAGAAGTAAAAATGAGTAAAAACACACTAAGCTTGGAGTACATCCTCCTTGGTAAAGGAACAGCAGGAAGACCAGAGTGCCTGGAGCAAAGTTAACAAAAGAGAGATAAAAGGGAAGATGGGGTCAGACAGTTAATGGAGCCAGGCCAGGTGGGGCCAGTTCTTTGTCATAATTTTGCTTTGACTCAGCATAAAAAGGACAGTTCTACGGAGGGTTCTAAGAAGGGTAGTGACTTATCTTATACTTTGAAATGAATCAATTCAGCTACTGTGTTATAATGGATAATGTACTATGGGGAAAAAAGTGGGCAGGGATTGTTAAAGAGAGACCAGTTAGAATTTTATCATAGGAAACCAGGTGAGACGTGATGATAGCTTGAGTCTACAGGTAAAAGAAGATGACTAGAATGTTAAAAGGCATACAAATAATTTTTCTCCATTGTATATTTTCTCAATAGAAAAAATATGTAAAAGTAATGGAACAATAGCTTAAAATATTTGAATATCTCTCATTCTAGAATTGTACACTATATGAAATTATCAATTAAAAATTAAGTAAAATTAAACACATTTTCACACAAACAAGAGCTGAGAAATTTATTAACAGTAGACATTCGCTAAGGAAACTTCCAAAGAATGAACTTCAGATAGAAATAAAAATTCTAGGGGTGCCTGGGTGGCTCAGTGGGTTAAAGCCTCTGCCTTCGGCTCAGGTCATGATCCCAGGGTCCTGGGATCGAGTTCCGCATCGGGCTCTCTGCTCAGCAGGGAGCCTGCTTCCCCCTCTCTCTCTGCCTTTCTCTCTGCCTGCTTCTGATCTCTCTCTGTCAAATAAATAAATAAAATCTTAAAAAAAATAAAAATTCTACAATAAAGGTCTCAGCTTGAAGAATTAGTGTTGAAAAAATATAATCATGTTGGTAAATTAAAAATGTTTTTGTGTGTATGAAACAATCATTGTATCTGATACTTGGCTTTACAAGTCATTGTAGAACTAAAGTGAAAAAAATGTCAGGAGGAATATTTGAGTTAACAAATCCTGGGTTTCTTATATAATTTGGAGAAGGTTACTAACATTTTAACATAATATACATCATAAGTTAACCACTATAAGGTAAAAAAAAATGGATATAATATCCAAAATAGTAACATGAAATAGAATTAGAGTGGTATATAAGTAACATCAAAATATGACAAGACACAACAGTGCACACATATCCACACCCAAACACACATACATGCTAAGCAACAAAAGAAATGTCGAAAATCAAATGAATAGAAAATAAAACAGAAAATAAATAAAATACATTGTAGGAATGGATCCTAATATATTTGAAATCAACTGTTTAAAATGAATAAAAGATCCAGGTAACAAATTATTATTTAACTCAAATGAAAAATAAATAGTTATATGCTTTTTTGTAAGGGATTAAGTTTAGGTCCTAAAACTTACCATAAAAACAGTTGGAATTTGAAATTTAAAAAATATTAAAGATGCTGATGGTACATTTATGTTCATGTGGAACAAATACTTCAAGGAGTACTGTTAAGAATTAAAGTGAGATTAACTATAAATATGAATGTACCTAATATAAGCATCACAGATACCTAATACAGCAGAAATGCCAGGAAAAAAGAACAAATCTGAGTCAGGGATATTAACAAGCTGTTAAAAATTAGTAGAGATATAGAAGATTTTAACTAAACAAAATCTTGATATAATGAATACTTTTAAAATTTTTATTTATTTTTAAAATTTCTTTTCAGTGTTTCAGAATCCATTGTATATGCACCACACCCAGTGCTCCATGAAATATGTGCCCTCCATAATACCCACCACCAGGCTCACCCAACCTCCCACCCTCCTCCCCTCCAAAACCCTCAGTTTGTTTCTCAGAGTCCACAGTCTCTCACGGTTCATCTCCCTCTTCCAATTTCCCCCAACTCCCTTCTCCCCTCCAGCTCCCCATGTCCTCCATGTTATTCCTTATGATCCACAAATAAGGGAAACCATGAGATAATTGACTCGCTCGGCTTGACTTATTTCACTCAGCATAATCTCTTCCTGATATAATGGATATTGATAGAACATGGCACCGAACAAATGTAGAAAGTATATTATTTTCTTTTCTATTCTTTTCTTTTCTTTTCTTTTCTTTTTTAATAGCCTCCACACCCAGCAAGGAGTCCAGCACAGGGCTTGAACTAATCCTCCTGAGATAAAGACTGAAAACTGAGATCAAGAGTCAGATGCTTAACTGACTGAGCCATCCAAACACCCTGAAAGTATATTATTTTCAAATAAACATAGCATATTCACAAAAGCTGATCAGCTACAAGGCAGTAAAGCAGGCCTCATTATATTCACAAGTATCAGTATCTTAAGGAGCACATTCTTAATCAAATGCAATTAAGTTGGTCGTCAGTATAAAGAGATTATTAGTGAGCAGCCATGTCATGAAGTTAGAAAAAAATAAAGCCATTCTTATACATAACCCCTAGAAGAAATAATAATATGATTTAATGATAATGAAAATACTGCACATTGAAACTTCCCTATTGAAGCTGACGTGGTATTTTGTACAAAATAAAACATATATTTAATTAAAAAGGAAAGATGAATAGAAATCAATTTGGCACTCAGATAAAAAAGTTGGAATAACACTAAATGAAACAGAAGTAGGAAAATGTTAACCATAAGAGTAAAACACAGTAAAAACTATTGAAATAAAATATATGGAATCAGTAAGCACAATTTTGTTCCTTGAAAAGACAAATAACATTTGCAAGCAAGCAAATAGTTAAGTGCAAAGAAAGGAGAACAATGAACAATAGTCCAATATTAGCAATGGAAAGGAAAACATAATGGTATAATTGTTGCAGAAATAATTTGATGATGTTGCAAACAGCACTATGCAACGGGCAAAATGAACAACAACAACAACAAGTAATAAACTTGATACAAAATGAAACAGAAAATCCAATCTATAACAAATAAATTAAAATAGTGTTTTTCCCTAAAAAGAAAACACAAACCACAGGATTTTCTTAGGGAATTCAAAGAATTCCATTCAAAGAAACCATTCAAAGAATACATATTTTAATACATATTTTAAAGACTATTCAAACATTTTTAGAGAATGAAAAAAGCTTGTTATTTTATAATTTCAGTATAAACTTAATATTAATAAATATATAAAATTTCTAAACAAAATATTATTAGCAAATTAAATGAATAATGTCCAAAATTTTTTATGTGTTTATTCTAGAAATGCAATGTTAGCTCAATGTTAGAAAATTGTAGCGTCTATATCTATCTATCTATCTATCTATCCACTATATAAACACAGTAAAGGAGAAAAAAACTATATATTCATCTGAATAGATGCATTTAAAAAAAAAAAAAAGAAAAATTGTGTTGAATACTTGTACCAAACTAGGAATAGAATGAAACATACAAGCTGTAAAAATGGGAATCTACAGAAGAATTGGCAAGCAATATGCTGAATGCTCAAAAGTCAAAATTTTTGCTTTAAAATCAGCAGTACTACTAAAATATTCATTGTCAGCAATTCTAGTCATCATTTTACTGGAGAGTATATTCAACTCAATAAGGTGAAGAATGAATTTGAAAGAAAAAATAAATTCACCATGAATTACAGAAAATATCACTGATGTCAAAAATACCATATAGTTAATAAAATGTTAAGCAATATACCCAGATATAAGATAAAATGCATCTACATGGAATAGTGAGTAAAACTACAATCAAAAGAAAATAAATTACTTAATGTAGGAATAAGTCTAAGACTAGATGTATATGAGATCTATGTAGAAAATTATAAACCTTGGTTTACATATTAAATAATATCCAAATAAATCAATGCATTTATATATTCATGGATATGAAGATCAAGTATCATTATTATATCCATTCTCTTCAGTTAATCTACTGATACAAAAAATTAGATTAAAAATCTCCAAAATATTTTTTATGGAAAAACACACGAAAAGCTTATTCTAAAATGTATGTTGAATATAAAGAAACCGGTAGAACCAAGACACAAATACAGAAGTATAAAATGTTCAAAGAACCATTTCTTCTGCTATCACGATATTTTATAAAGGGATATGCAATAAGATTGTTAGATATTTATCTGATACTGGGGTGTTAAATCTTTGGATATTTACCTGATACTAGGGTGTTACAGTGAGCAACAGAATATTAAGCCCTGATACAGATTCTTATATGGAAAGATAACAGTGAAAATAACTGGAAATAGTATAAACTGTTGATCAGTAAGAAAATTGTTTAGGGAGGACATTAAAATGGATCCTTTTTATGTTGCCAGACACACAAAAAATGAATTATTGATGAAAGAAAGATTTACACATAAAAGGGACAATTCCCAAACTTTCAGAAGAAAATGAATTAGAATACCTTTATGATCTCATGGAAAGAATTTCTTTTAAAAGACACATCAACACCATGGCAGAAAAAATAAGAATTTTTGTTTATTAGAAGACAAGAAAACAGGGATGAAAATATAGACAGAATAGGAGAAGGTATTTGCAAAATACCATTTGCAAGCAATGATCCAGCAATTATAAAGAACTTCTATAAATTGAAAGCATAACAAATAAAAGTAATTGATAAAATACATAAAATAGATACCTATCATAGATATAATACAATATTATAAATTATATATGTATATAAATTATAATATAATATATGTTATAGATAAAATACATAAAAACACTTTTCAAAGAAGAGGAAACAAAATTATTTGGAAAATAGAAAATATTGACACTATTAGTAAACAAGATAAAAAAAGTTTAACCTATAGTTTTGTTGTAGTCATATTGGCAAAACTAAGAGGCTGAAAATGTTCTGCGATGATGACGATAAGGAATAAAAGCTCTCCTGTGGTGCTGATGGGACTGTCGATTGATCCAATTTAGAGTTTCTAAGTTATACGGTAAAATGTACCGTATTGTAGTTTACTGCAATACAAACACCCGTTATGATCCAACCATCCTACTTATAGGAATAAACCCTTACACACATGCACAGGTGAGAATTTTCATGTCACCAGAATTTGTAATAGCAAAAATCTGGGAACAAATGAAATGCTTGTCACAAAAAATAAATGAATTATGGCTTATTACTAGTAATAAAATCAGGTGAATTACGGTAATATAAAATAGCATGTTTGCTCTCAAAGAGAAAACATTGAAGAAGTAATAGCCACATATGAATCCACACAATATTTTATTTATTTTTTTAAACATTTTATTTATGTATTTGACAGAGAGAGAGAGCGAGCGAGCGCACAAGCAGGTGGAGCTTCAGGCAGACGGAGAGGGAGAAGAACCGGGGTGGGGGTGTTCTATCTCAGGACTCCGGGTCCTGACCTGAGCTGAAGGCAAACGCTTAACCAACTAAGCCACCCAGGTGTCCCCCACACACTATCTTTTAGATATATTATTAAGATAAGTATACCTGTATGGTAAAAGTATAGAGAAAAATATAATGATTAATAAAATATTCAGGAAAGCAGACAATTCTTTTCAGGAAATTGCAATCACTTAAGGCCCTAAATGGGCTCCAAAGATACTGGTATTCTCCCATCTATTAAATGAGATGTTATGAGTAAGTGGGTGTTTGCTTGTTTTATTATTATTATTATATTTCTTTTTAAAAATATTTTGTTTATTTATCTATCAGAGGGAGAGAGAGAGAAAGAGGAGCTACAGGCAGAGGGAGAAGCAGATACCCCTCTGAGTAGGAAGGGAGGATTAGATCCTATGACCCTAGCATCATGACCTGAGCTGAAGGCAGATGCTTAACCAACTGAGCCACCCAGGCACCCTGTTTAACGTTTCTTTAAATGTTCATATTGCATATTTGTGTGTGTGCTTTTACATTTAACATATTCAATTATATAATTAGTGCATTTATTAAGAAAGTGATTTACAGCAGGTTGATGAGCTTTTGCTATTTATGGTCTGAGAAGCATAATTTCATGGATCTGTTAGCTTATTAGCTGTGCATTATTTCGGGACTAGTTTGGGCAGAGAGCACTTTTGTAGTCATTGGAGTGGACTACAGAGTCTTGGTTCCTCGAGGCTTCATTCAGAAACTAGAAATGTGCAATACATTTAGAAATTTTCATATATGAAACCACAAATATTAAACTTTAATCAACAATGAATATAATGCAAGATATGCCAAAGTTAGTATTGTGATCTGAGTTAGTTTAAAAAGAGATAAATAAGAATCAGTCTATAAACTGATTTAAAAAAAATCTATAAGTACTGCCCATGCATGCAACGAGTCCATCTACAAATGACTTGCACTGTAAAAGCTGGAATTGGAGAAATGCACATTGTGAAGACAAGAGTCAAATTGAAGCAGAGAACAAGAGAAAAATACTGTATCCTTCCATACTGTTATCTGGCTAAAGTATCAGGAACAGGAAATTTATACAAGAGAATATTTTATTTTTAATTTCTTTTAAATCCATAGGCTTTGGTAACTATTTCATAACATTTTTTTCCTTGTGTTATAATTTTTTAGTGTAAGAATGCTCTTCAAACTTATCACCCCTTTGCAAAGGACACACACATAAAAAACTTGGCATATACAAATAAGAGCCCTGCCATACTCAAATTAAAAATGAAAATGGCATGTTACCTTATAAACTGGAGATCATGAGACCAGCCATTACTGTTTGCAAGGGAGAACAGCCAGTGAAAGTTAAAATGTGTTCATTTATAGTTAAGAAGTTGGGCAACAGATGCCAAGATAAATGGAGCATATCAATAGTATGTAAATTTTTGACAAAAATAGTAAACATAATGTTTCTAAAATATGGCCTCTCGGCAACTTTTTATCTTAAGAGGTTTTAATTAGTAGTTTCAAATCTAGGCTATTTAAAAAAGATTCAGATGAACTTAACATTTGTAAGAAATAGAATGGGAAAGTTGCTGGGTAAACATAATAAATACAGAAAATGTATTCCTGGTGTATAATAGATAGTGACAGAAAATATTGCAAAAAGAAGGTGTGTAGCTGGGAAGCCTACAACTACAGAAGTGGGGGGAAAAAGGCTTCTCTACTGTCTAAGCATAAATGAGCGTGGAAGCCAAGAGAAATCTGGCTCCCTTCCCAGATGAATATAAATGAAATGAAAGGAATTACAAAGCACAGGATATGGTTCATCCATAGGCATACATTCAGTATCAGTCACATGAGAAAATATTTAATTGCTCCTCCTGGGACACAAAATTGTTCCAACCAATATGTTCTGACTCTCAGAGATGTGAATTATGAAGAGAAATTGAAGAAGTTAAGCTATTCTCATACAAAATAGAATGGTAGTCACTTAATTGAAGTTTTAAACCCAGCAGGGATCAACAAAATATTTCCAGGTGAACTCCTCGTATTTGTAAAATGGAGTGACAAACAGGATAAAATGTTACCAAGATGTTCAATCAAGATTAATTGGTTTATAAATCAAGAGAAGCACATTATCTTGCCAAGTATCCTTTATTTTACTAAATCTTTTTCTTAATTTTACATCATGCCTGTTATCTAATGGATTTGAAATCTTTTGCTAAGGTTACCATATAACATAATTAGGGAACCACATGAAACAGACAATTTGGGGTGAATATGTTATAGGGGATGTTACAAGTCACCTAGAATGAACTAATAATTAGTGTTGGGCTCTAAATTTCATTTGTAGTTTCATGTCACTAGAGTATGAGCACCTTGAACACAGAACTAATGTAACATTCTTTTTTGCATCTCCATCACCAACCATGTTTCTGAAAATATCTGAATTGATGTAATTAAAATTAAAAATAGGTCATGACCAATTTTATTTTTGAATTTAAAAGTAGTATTTCTTCAACAGGTACTGAGTGTATATTTGTGTCAACCTTTCACTAGTGAACAAGGGCAGATCTCTTTCCTCAAGAAGCATGTAGCTCAGTTAGTAAGAAAGTCAAGAAAATAGGTAATTTCAATACATTATAAGAGTTCTAAAGACAGGGCAAGTTCACACACTATAAACACACAAAAACAGAACTTAATAGTGAGGGGTTAGAAAAATTTTCTTTACACATTTTGTGTGATCGATAAATAAAAATTAACCAAGTTATAAAACAGCATCTGATTAGACAGATTAATAAGTTTATTTGCAAAAAAAAATTTCTTTTCAAAAACCTGTTTTATGGCAAATCCTGAATGACAACAAAAAAATGACAACCTATTTTTCTTACTTCAAATATTCTGCAAAAATGAATAATTTTAACTAAAGCTACTTATTCCTATTGAATTCACAACAACCAAAATATTTGGGACCATAGTAAAGGTTGATATAATTCAAGATACAGATTATTAAATCACCTATACTGAATATATGTCTATACTTATACCTTACATTAATCAATAATGTGCATTTCTTAATAAACCCAACTCAGTACTGTTTTCTTCCAATGTTGAAACGGATAAATTTGTCTAGTTTGAACATTAGATGATGCTACTAGTTTGTGTTTACAACCATATTCAACACAAAATGATTTCCTTAAAAAATCAGTCTCAGTAATGTGTGAAGTTTATTCTGTGAAAGTGGTGGAGAAATGAGGGCATCCGATGGAAGTGGGATCATATCTTCCATCGTCTTCCCACTCTAAGGTAGACTCTGAGTAGAAGCAGAAGGAACTCTTAATTCTATTTATATGGTTTAAACCTCTCTATCTCTCCCTCTTTCTTTTCTCCGTCTCTTTTTCTCTCTCTCTCTCCTCCCCCTACCCTTCTTACTCTTCCTCTATATACATGAATTAGTTTTCCATCGCTGAATAAAAATTTTAATACACTTTGTCATTTATATCAACCCTCGGTTATTTTACAGTTGTGTAGATCAGAAGTTCAGGCAGTGCATTGTGGGGTTCTCAAAAGTGTAAAAGTTGAAGTGTCCACTGGACCACACTTTCATTTGGAACTTGGATTCCTTTTCCAAGCACATGTGGTTGTGGCTGAATTTGATTCCTTGCTGAATTTTTAAAACATGATCCTATCAGGTTACATGAAAATGTTGCACAAGTAGGAAATTTTGTGAAACAAATTTCTGAGTTACTCCTTCCTATTAGCCTTGTTTTTCTGATGAAGCTCAACATTCTTTCATCTATTTATACGTGACAAATATAGGTGGTTATTTAAATGACTTTTAAATGTCAGAAACAGTGTTAAATCTTTGAAAGTTGGTTGGGAGGGGCAAGAGGACAGAGGTGGCAAATGTAAAGAAGCCACAGTGTCTTCCAGTAGGAATCTAAAGACCTGTGGAGTAGCCATACATAGACAGGGCAGAGGCCAGTGCCTCTACAGAATGAGAGTACAGTATTCTTTGATAAATTCATAATTAAATATACCCATCACTAGTAATCTCAGAGGAAAAAAGGAAAAACATATGCACGCACACGTACACACGCATACACTCTCACACAGCTTTCCTAAGGTGAAGATAAGGAATATAAACCATGATTCTTGGAAGGGAGGGTTGAGTTTTGTCTTAAAGGGAAGAAGAGGGGCGCCTGGGTGGCTCAGTGGGTTAAAGCCTCTGCCTTCGGCTCAGGTCATGATCCCAGGGTCCTGGGATTGAGCCCCGCATCGGGCTCTCTGCTCAGCGAGGAGCCTGCTTCCTCCTCTCTCTCTGCCTGCCTCTCTGCCTACTTGTGATTTCTCTCTGTCAAATAAATAAAATCTTAAAAAAAAAAAAGGGAAGAAGAGTTGAAGATGTAAAAAAAAGGTAAAGAAGCATCCCATAAAGGGGAGAGGTCACAGGTGAATTGTGGTAATTAGGGCACAGCTAAGCTGAGCTTAAAGAATTTAATAACAGAGACCAAATCATAGAGCCACAATAGCCATTAAGTTTCTGTTATGAAATCTTAGGAGGCAGCAGAATCAGGCATCCTCAAGAGAGGCAGCAGGAAGATTAAAGCTGTCACTTCTCAGGAATCAAATGTATTTCTTTAATATAAATTAGAGGAAATTTGTTTTTCTCTAATAAAAATATACAGATATTTGAATGGCAGGAATGGAGTGAATGGAGTTGGGAATTGAAGCCAGAGAGTTAATACTTGCGAAAGTAATAACATATACTTCATTAGAACTTTGAAATCCCAGGCACTAGCTGAGGCACGTTATTGATGCTTGCTTAATCTTTGAAGACAGGTGCAATTATACTCCACCCCATAGGATGCATGTGTCAGGCAATGTGGCTTCCAAATGCAAGCCAAATCCTTTTCCTGATATGATTAGCCTCCATATTTTTGCAATATAATGCTCTTTATTTCAAGCAATTCAATATTTCTGACGACAGAAGTTAACCTAAAGGTGTTATTTATTGTATAGGTTTATTCTTAGGACCTATTTTATATTAGGTTACTTAGGTTATATTAGGAAACCAGGATGTTTCAAGAAGACATGGTATCTGTATGAAGGAGGACATTATTTTTTAGTGTATTTTAAATTATCTTGATGTATTAATGTGCAAATATGTAAGAAAAGAGTCAAAGTAAATTCTTGTTTTATATCCCTGAAAAATTTAGGCTTATCAACTCATTAAGAACATTACAACTGATTCTGATTAAAATAGTATTAAGGAATAGAAACTGTTAAAATATGAATGATGGAATATTATTGCAGCAAAACTTACAACAAACATATGTCTTTAATGTCAAAGTCTACAAAGTTACAAGTAATTTAATTAGCTCTAACATATTTCACTGTATTGGATTGTATATTTGAATAGTTGAAGCCTAAACCTGTTTATTTTTAGCAGAATATTTTCTTGATGACTTAATTTGCAATAATTTTGAAAGAAAATGACATATATTTTGTTAGAAGATTTGGTAAGACAATATTTTAATTGAGGATAAGACAGTATGACATTTAAAAAGTGAACTATTGGGGCACCTGACTAGTTCAGTTGATTGAGTGTCTGCATTATCTCAGGGTCCTGGGATCCAGCCCAGCTTTGGGCTTCCTGCTCAGTGGGGAGTCTGCTTCTCCCTCTGCCTCTCCCCCTGCTTGTGCTCTCTCTCTCTCTCTCTGTTAAATAAATAAAATCTTTTAAAAAGTGAACTATTATTTGAATCAAATTAAGCCTGGCTATACCATTAGAGCTTAAAAAAATAAATAAATAAAAACAACTGGAAAATTAAAGCAACAATCAAGAAATTCTGAAAGGCTAAGTGGTAAGAAATACTCTCAGACCACCACTTATGTTGAATGTTTAAACAAGCTGAACTATAGAAAAGAGAGTTAGAGAAACACCCTATTTAAAATGAGCCCTGAAACTCACTCTGTTAGGAGCAATTGATACTCAAGGTATTAAAAAGTCACATTTAGGGGCACCTGGGTGGCTCAGTGGGTTAAAGCCTCTGCCTTTGGCTCAGGTCATGATCCCCAGAGTCCTGGGATAGAGCCCCACATCGGGCTCTCTGCTCAGCAAGGAGCCTGCTTCCCCCTCCCTCTCTCTGCCTGCCTCTCTGCCTACTTGTGATCTCTGTCTGTCAAATAAATAAATAAAATCTAAAAAATAAAAAATTAAAAAAAATTAAAAGTCACATTTAGGGGTGCCTGGGTGGCTCAGTTGGTTAAGCAACTGCCTTCGGCTGGCTCAGGGTCCTGGAATCGAGCCCTGTGTCAGGCTTCTTACTCAGCAGGGAGCCTGCTTCTCCCTCTCCCTCTGCCTGCTATTCCACCTGCTTGTTCTCTTTCCCTCTCTCTTCTCTCTCTGTCAAATAAATAAATAAAAATTTTTTTAAAAGTTGCATCCATGAGGAATTTTTTATTAAAAAATAGTGTTCACATGCAACAAGAAGAATCTTGTTAAGGCACAGTACTTACAAAACAAATTCTGATTATATATAATTATTAATGCAAAAAAAAGAGAAAAGAAGCAGTTTCCTTCAAGAACTTAAGATAAAATGCCAACTGTTTATTTAGTAATGAGTCTCAAAAGTACTTCGAAAACTCCTATTTTAATATTACTTTACTTGGCCTCTAATATTTCCAGTCTAAGCATAAATGACATTGCCTCTGAAACAGCATTGTCCAGGACCATCATAAAGGTCCACAGTAGTGATCCTGAGGCTGGGGGTAAGTCGAGGGGAAGCGAAGTATAATATACAGGCACCTCCTTAACAACTGAGGGAGGCGTTACTGGAAAATGCTGAATTTAAAAAGGCTTGTCAAGAGCAATTTTCTTTATGAAATAATGGCAAAGGACTTCATGACATACTTTTCAAGATGCCGGCCACCTTAGTAGATTGATTGCCAGTCTGTGGGCTGTGGCAGAGCTGCTGACCATTGTCCCTTGCTTCTGCCTACTGTTGAGGGAGAAATTGATAATGTGTGAGGAGAGTAACTCATCACAAGCCACTCCCTTTCTTTCTGTGGGATGCTAGGGACTAAGAGCAAGTTCAATGAATGGATTTCATGTACTCTTGGCACCAGTTTCCCAATAAACCAGAATAGTATTTTCTTGACAGGAGGTAAGGGCAAAACACAAGTGGTCAGAAAGTCAGAGTCAGCTTGAACCACCGCTGATGACCATAATGATCTGTCTGTTCTAGGCACTGGACAAAGTAGAGCCATGTGGGTGGTGAAGCTGCGTAATACCAGTCGCTGGTGATGACTCATTGTCATACCTCAGAGTCCATTAATACCTGTGTTTTGAGATGCAGCCTATGATTATACCATTTGAAATGTTGCTATTCCAAACAATGTGTAGCAACCGCTCTGCTAGCTGGGATCTAGCAGTAAACAACATAGTCAGATCTTGCTTTCAAGAGAATTACAGGAAATACAGACAAAGAGATAAGCAAATAAGCATGTAGTATAAAATGACTGATTCTTCGTAAGGACTGTAAGGAAAACTAAAGCAGAGTAAGGAGAGGAGAGTTGATGAGAATGACTGTCTTGGGTAAAAGAGTCATGGCAGCTCTATAAAGAATTTTTGTAAGGAGAATGCAGTGTAAGTAAATGTAAACGGTAATCAAAATGCATGGATCAGGGGTAAGGGGAGGATACAATAATTGTGGTTAGTATTTCATTTACCTAGACAAGAAATCTTTCTCCAATCTCTCTCAAATCCATCTATGCAGCTCCAGACTGGTCATCTAACGTGTTGTAATTCTCACTTAAAGTGTATTTTTAATCTTGGCCCTTCCTCTCTTCATAATGCACACCCATGATTCTTACTAAATTTTGTTTCTTAACTTTGTGCTTTAACTCATAGATTTCACTCTGTCTGAACTATTTTATCCATCCATTATGTCCCTAACATTGAGAAGCTGAACTCCTGGTATCTCTTCAGATCTTAGTCGACTACATATTTTCATTCCTTAGATAGTCATCCTCAATAGTGAAATGATTCCAGTTGAGATCTTTGGATTTTGTCTGACCAGTTTTCCTTTACTATTCCTTCTTGTGGTATAGTCCTTCATTTCCATTTATGGACTCTGCCCCCCCTTCCTTAATATGCTTCTGGTGGATCTGTTAATAACAAAGGGATTCCTACTCTATCAGTAATATTTACTGGGCTATTTTTCAAGAATTCTTTTTTTTTTAAGATTTATTTATTTTAGAGAAAGAGGGAGGAAAGAGAGAGTGTGTGTGCGAGTGGGGGAGGGGCAAAGGGAGAAAAAGAGAAAATCTCAAGCAGACTCCCTGATGAGTGTGGAGACAATGGGGGATTGATCTTACACCCTGAGGTCATGACCTGAGCCAAATCAAGAGTCAGACACTTAACCAACTAAGGCACTCAGGTGCCCCTACTTTTCAAGCATTCTCTGTTTCCCTGAAGTCAGGATTATTCCAAGGGGCTCGGTCTATGGGAAGGCAATTAAAATACTTTGTACATTTCTTTTATTTACCAAAATGATGAAAATATTTTCAAAAATTTTTAAGATTTTATTTATTTATTTGACAGAGAGAGAGAGCACAAGCAGGGGGAGTGACAGGCAGAGGGAGAGGGAGAAGTAGGATCTCTGCTGAGCAAGGAGCCACATGCAGGGCTTGATCCCAAGATGCTGGGATAATGACCTGAGCTGAAGGCAGACCCTTAACCAACTGAGCTACCCAGGCCCCCAATACAGGAAAATATTTCAAAAGGAAGTTAATCACAGAAACCAAAATGCAAAGACAGAGAACAAGTGAAAAGCAGAGTCCTGATATCATATCATTCACTGGATCCAGACTTTCTTGAATTAGCCAATCCTTAGAATCTAGGATTACATGAAGAAAAACAAAAACATGCAAACTTTAAACAATTTGAAGATTTAAAAAATTAAATTCAAAATAAAACCCTCTAACATTTCTCTCCTATTTCCTCACGAACAATACAGGTAAGACTTTCAGTTGTAACTGTTTCCTTATCTGTATTTCTCACTAGACTGTATGATACAGGAGGAGCCAGATAGTGTTTGCTAGTTTGCTGTAACAGTCCCAGAGTTGACTAAAGTATCTTTGACATTGTATCATTTGGAAAATATAAAAAATCTGAATCAGAATACAACAATCCCTATTATCTTTTCCATGTCACCCTATATCCAAACCCTCAGGTTGACAACCATGGGTCTATGTTAAGTTTTCTTTTCTTTCTGTTCCTCTTAGTTTTCCTTTTTTCTTTCCAATGGAATTATTTCCTCCCCTTCTCTGTGATCTCTTTCACCACACAGTACAGGGCTGTAAGTTATTCTCCCTTACCTCAAGGGATAATCAGTGGAGATTTGGAATCACTTTACAACATGTGTGGTAAAAGCAAATTTCTGATTATTTGGATCACAACTAAAACAAAACAAAAGAAAACAAAAACACAGAGGAACATAGTAACTCACTCATCCAAAACTTCTAATGATTTTATAAGTACCTATTCTCTATATTAAGTATATTTTTTATTTGAAGTACATAAAGTAGTTTTTGGCTTCTTTATACAATTATGAGTGAAATAGAATAGAGCACTAATAGTGTTTCCAAGAACTAGACAATCAGAAAAGGCAGCTGGAAATTTTTGATCTCTCCAGGTTGTTTTGGAAGATTCTAAGTGAAAAATGTATACTGGCTTTCCATGGCATACAATTGCAAATAACTCCTTAAATTATTATGAATGACTGAATAAAGTGTCTTTTGAATGGAAGGTTTAGGAAGGTTAACTAGCTGTTACCAAAACACAGTATAAAGGATTAGTCCTTATAAGACTTGGTTGCTTTTGTCCAAACACCATAGCCAGTAGATAAAAAATTATTAATTTATGAGTTTAAATTCTCAGTCCAAGAGTGGTAACAAGACTTCTATGCTTACTTTTAAGTGATCTTTTATGTTTTATAGTTGCAGAATATAGCTTTCTGTAAGCCAGACCTTCCTAATCCTTTGGGTTCCAGAATCAAGAGGTGAATGAATTCAGAGCATAGCTTCTTTTACATGAAATTTAGATGATTCATTAGGGAAAAGTTTCATCTTTAAATTTCAACTGGGTAGATCTGGAAGGATTTACATTCAACTGAGCATTGAGATGACCTGCTGGATATTTTGGGGTTTGTACCTCTGAAACTAATAGGCAATATTATTGGTTATTACTGGTTAGAATGATTGAGCCTACCACATAATAGGTGTAGAGACAGATAGCTGAAATCCAGAAGATTTCCAGGGGCTATTTCATTGTACTTCCTTGTCTAGTTAGTGAAGACAACTGAATCTAATGTAGTCAAGGACACCAAGAATCTTCACCAAATAAGGAATCATAAACAACTAAAAATGATAACTGAGGGCAAAGAAGACATGGACTAAGCAGTGGAAGAAGGATATTAAAAACACCAACACCCCCTGACTAACTGCAAGCATTTAGTAATAGGTAGGCATAGTTTTTCATTTTTATGGCAGATATCAGCTACTATTGTCTCTCTTCCTAAACATTACATGGAAGTTATGTTGATGCTGATTTACCTTATAAGTTTATCTGTGATTACTGTAGAAGAGTTTATCTTAACTAGGAAACAAACACACATGCCATCCAGAGATGGATATAGTGATTGATTCAACTGTGGGTCTCTACCCTGAAGAGAGAGCTTCAGTTCATCTTTACCAGAATGAGGAATGGGTGTGTCACATTAGAATAAAGCACATTATTGTTGATTGTGTCATTGTTCAAAAGTTAAAAGGAAAGCCATCGGATTGAAGTATGGGGAATAATGGAATTTTGACAATGAACCTCAATTCCAAAATCCTCTGTGGTCTCCCTTCTGGTGTAAGGACTATAAATGTGAGGATTATGTATATCAATTCTCTTGCCTCCAGATTTCTGGGTGATATTTAGCTTTCACCAATGAGATTAACTTACTTGAGGTTCAGAAGTAATCTTGCTCTAGAAGTGGTAAGCAGAAGCATGTTCTTTTATAAAAGTGAGGTGCTTTTATAAAAGTGAGGTGGTTTTTTGCTTGTTTGTTTGTTTGTTTTAACCAACCTTAGTTCATTCCTCCGCCATTCACTTGCTTTGGCACTATAATCATAAGAGGTGGCACTGTCTTGACAAGGTAGGGAGGAGAGAAACAACAATTTTTTGACTCTCTGGATAAAAACTCATGAGTAAAATCTGAAAACCAAACCATCTTTCCTTGACTTTCACTCCTTTAGGTCTGAAACAATTTTATATGTGTCTGATTCTCTGTATTGATACCTGCTGCTTGAAAAACCTCTAATATTTCTCCTGATTGGTTCAGGCAGCCAGTTTACCATTTACTCAGCCAAAATTTCTTTCCCTTGAGACTGATACTGTTTTGAAATTCTGTACATAATACAGTAATATTTCTAAAATCAATATGTTTCATGTTTTAATGATAGATTTACATATAAAATACATATCTATACCTGAGTGTTGAATGTTACCGGTTATTTTTTCATGGGAAAAAATGTAGTTTTTGCAAAATATACAGGAACACATTAACATGATCCTTAAAATGTCAAACAATGATTTATTTCTGTAGCTTACAATCTTTCTGTAAGCACTGATCTCAGTGAAACAGTCAACTGTGCATCTGGCAAGCTGAATTTTTCAATTGACAAATCCCTGAGTGTTTTACATCAGATAAACAAAAAGATTCTGAAAGTCATCACTGGGGAAATTGTAAAC
This sequence comes from Mellivora capensis, assembly GCA_004024625.1. Classification (NCBI taxonomy): domain Eukaryota; kingdom Metazoa; phylum Chordata; class Mammalia; order Carnivora; family Mustelidae; genus Mellivora; species Mellivora capensis. The sequence continues at coordinate 6,236 of PISX010020455.1, read as the reverse complement.
TGTCAAAGAGTGAATTACTGAGAAATTCTCTGGTTGTGATCCCCTCAGATTGCCCTATTATTCCTCAAACACCCTAAGCATTTGCACTTGCTGCTCCCTCTGTTCAGACACTTTTCCCTTAAATATTTGTAGGGTTAGTAAACAGAAGTGGGGTTCAAAGCTTCGTGTGTGTGTGTGACATCAAATCTCTTAAAAACCACTCTTCTCGCCATGTTTCCTGATTTCTGTTTACAAAAGTCACAGAATGCAAAGAGAAATATAAGAATAAATCTGTTAAAAAAAAAAAAGAAAGAAGTTTAGTCAGGCACAGAAATATAAGAAGAACAATCAAGTAAAACAATCCAAGGAGAAAGTTAAGATCTGTGCATAGGTAGGTACATAGATGCGCAAATGCGTGGATACATAGATCTGTATACCAGATACCTACTCAACAGCTCCTTGTGGCTCTCTAAGGGACCTCTCAAACCTCATGTCAAAAGCTGAACTGCTCCCTTCGCCTCCACTTCAAACTAAAGTTAGCTGCAATTTTCCCCATTTTCATCTTTTACTTGCTCAGGACAAAACTTGGTGCCATCCTTGATGATTTACTCAAATATACACCAATTAATCCCCTTAGCCATCATCATCTATTACAGGGAGTATGACCCTCCCTCCTCTCATGCTCTCTCTCTTCCTCTCTCTCTCTCTCTCAGGTAAATAAAAAAAATAAAAGTCTTTATAAACTTCCTAGTAGATTTCCTTGCCTTGAGGGGCCCTGGATGGCGCAGTCAGTTAAGTGACTGACTCTTGGTTTTGGCTCGGGTTGTGATCTCCACTCTGCTTAAACGCAGCTTGAGATTCTCTCTCCCTCTCTCTCTGCTCCTCCTGCTCATGTTCTCTCTTTCTCTCTCTACAATAAATAAAATAAAATAAATAAATCTTTAAAAAAATAAATTTCCTTGATCTTTTTCTTGCCGCTCTAAGTCTGTTCTTAAAAATACCACCCAGTGTGATCTGATTAAATAGAATCAAATCATTTTAGCTCCTTATTCAAACTGTCAGCCTCTCTCTCACTTGGAGTAAAACTGGTGACCCTGACGATGGCTTCATGGTGATCTAAATATAAAGTAAATATTTTATTATTAGCCTCTGTGCTGGTTATGAGGTATGCAGGCTCCCCGATTGTATCTCAGACCCTCTGGGTATTTGGACTTGCTACTCGCTCTGTTTGGACACATATCTCTAAATATTTATATGGCTAGTAACCTCAAGTACTTTTAAATCTTTTTTTTAAGCTTTTATTTATATATCTGTTTGTTTTGTTTGTTTAGAGTATGAGTGTGAGTGGGGTGGCAGGGGTATTAGTGGAGGGTGGGGTAGAGTGAGAAGGAATGAGGAAGATGTAGAGAGATAATCCCTAGCAGATTCTGTGCTGAGAGGGAACCCCACATGGGGCTCTATCCTCTGACCATGAGATCATGACCCGAGTTGAAACCAAAAGTCAGATGCTTAACCAACTGAGTCACCCAAACACACCTTAAAATAATTATTTTAATTATTTTTTATTAGTTTTTTATTAATAATTTTTTAATATAATAATTATTTATTAATAATTAAAAATAATTATTATTTTTTAAGATTTTATTTATTTCTTTGATAGAGAGAGATACATTGAGAGAGGGAATACAAGCCAGGAGGAGTGGCAGGCAGAGGGAGAGGGAGAAGCAGGCTCCCTGATGAGCAAGGAGCCCACAGGGACTGATCCCAGGATCCTGGCATCATGACATGAGCTGAAGGCAGATGTTTAATGACTGAGCCACTCAGGTGCCCCTCATTCTTATTTTTAAGTGTCATGTTTTACTGATTCAACCCTGACCATAGTATTAATATGTTTTTAGAATTGGAACATTATTGTAAACTACAGAATGAAAAATTTCTTTCCTTAGTTTTGTCTATGATAAAGTTATAATAATGTTTGCAGCAAAAGAAAATATTAACTCACAATTCCATTTATTTTGGTCAGTTTAATTATTCCTATAAAATTAAGTTTAAAATCAGCAAGTACACTGAAAAGACTAGATATAAGTGGCTGTTTGACATTAAATGGTATTTTCATTTTAATGGTTTTCATTTAATGGTTTTATGCATATCACAATATTTAAACATCCATTTTGGTATGTAAATGAAAAGGTAAAAGTAAGTCATATTAAATTTCAGTGTTATTTTATCAAGGAAAGTTATTTGCATAAACATATATGCATATTCTTGTTTATTTTTTACATGATCAAGGGAATGACAAACTTAAAACACCAACAGTTCTTTACAGATTGACTGTGGTTTCACTAGGGATTTATACAAACTTCTTTTCAAAATATGTGCCTAAATTACCTGACAGAGAATGTTAAGATAGAAACTTTCTTTCTCTTAAGTAATTTTTTGCCAATGGTACAACCAATTCCTTTTTTTAGAAATTAAATATGAAATAAATTAAAATATGAATTATATTGGGTGTGTACCACGAATCTATAGTCACTTTGGGTAGTATAGACATTTTAACAATATTAAATCTTCCAATCTATGAGCATGGAATATCTTTCCACTTTTTTGCGTGTTCTTCAATTTCTTTCATCAGTGCCTTATAGTTTTCAGAATACAGTTCTTTAGTTTCTTTAATTAAATTTATTATATTTGATTCTATTTAATTAAAATTATTTTCGTTGATTTTGGGGTTTTTTAAAAATGCAATTATAATTTAAAATCTATAGGTCAAACTACTTTTTCAGCTGGTTTTACCTCCCTTTTATTGGCTAGGCCTTCTGGTTGTTAAACAATATATCAAGTGATGCTTGTCAGGTATTGGTCATGCAGTTTTATGGTGTTCTGTTCCATTTAAATTCTTTAATAAATTGCCTTTTTTATTAAGATATAGCTTCAGATTTATATATGTTCTGTTTTTAACTGAAAATTACTATTCTATCTATACAGTAAGTTAGCCAGAGAGTTATTTTCAAGAATCAACTGTTGTCCTTTTAGACTAATAATTGACAGCACTGGGTTGGCTACTAACATTTATTCCATATTGATTTCTTTCCTCTTATAAGATGAATGTGATTTTCCCACTAATTCTATCATCATTTGGTGAATTTCTACTTAGAATAGCTTTATTTCTATTTAGTAAAGTTATAGTAATTTTTAAAAAATTCGCTGGATCTGTTCTTCATGCATCTTCATTTCCTTCTACCATACTGAATACTTCTAAAATCCCTATAGTCAACCATACCCCCAGAAAAAATGAAGTGTCATCCAAGAGTGAAGTATTTTATGTAGATGGTCAGTTTCTCATGAAGATTGTCTCTGCTTTTATATCTTATAAAAAGGGTAGAGAATGAACTCACAAACTTCCTGAGAAAGAGCATATCACTTGCCAGTCAAGAAGAGAAATATAAATCCTTATGAAAATTACTCAAGATTATCTATGGAATGTTACAGATGTCATAAACAATTTAAAGACTTCAACCAACCCTATTATGTATGAAGGTGATGTATTGGAAACAATATAATCAAAGAATTAGCTGTCTAATCACAAAACCGAAATATAGTGCAAGAAATATTGTAGTGTATTGTTGAGTATTATTACTACTACTGCTATTGTTGCTGCTTTTGTCAGTGTTGTTATAATGCCTAGCTAGCTCTCATATATTGAGAACCTAATATGCACTGGAACTATAATTAGCATTTATATAAAATCTCATTTATTACTCAGAACATTTTTGGAAGTAGGGCATATGATTAATTCAATCTTACATATAAGATGCTCATGCATAGAGGCATTAAGTAATTTATACAATGTCACATAGTGATTAACCATTTTTAGACTTAAAACTGAGACCAAGACCTTTTAGATTATACTCTCAAACCTGGCAAATTTTATTACCTAGAAAAATTTTTCAGTGAGAAATAAGTGATGTCAGGTACTCACTAATGAATTTAGTTATTATCCTAATACCACATAGTATATATCATTATATTTTAATAATCTTATTTTAACTTTACCCAGGACAATATGGTTGAACAGAAGGAATAAGCAGTCATCTCTGTGTGTTCAGGGCACAATTATCCCTCATGTCTGGGTGGGACCTCAAGCCAAGAGAGAATGTCTGGCATGCTTCATGTTATTTCCAGCCTCTCATACTGTTACCATTATAAGAATGGTCATTACAATATATAATATTAATTATAATTTATAAAAACATCCAGAAGATATGATTTGTAGTTATTATTTCACTTGTTACTCAAAAATGTATAATTGTAAATCATGTATTAATAGGGAGGTATTATGGGGAATGTGTAGGGATTGCTTTTGCTACCTCATTAATGGAGATGTTCCTGATGAATAATCCATAAGGTAAAGTGATCAACAGTACATTTCTTATCAATTTGACAGATCTTTGTTTAGTTTTGCCTTTCAAGTATTTATGAGCAAGAAGAGGGACTAAACTTCAAATAGGTTTCTTCTTGATATCCTTATTTACTTTAGAAGGCTTGCAATTGTAAATTCTTTCTCTGTCCCTTTGAGATGTAAATCTTTACAGCAGAGAATGCCTTTCTCAAGGTTCTGGAAGCTGTCCCTCTGAAATGTCATCATCAAGAAAAGACTCCTGTATCCCAGTCTCTGTGGGAGGGTAGGACACTAACTTCCTTAAGTGCCAATGAACAAGTACAGATGGGCACCCTTCAGAGTCCTGTCCTGCAGTACTTTTTCATTAGCTCACTGCAGTGTTTAAAAATCTGCTATCTTTTGACTCAATGCAGTTGAGTTCAATCTCTCTCCCCTTGGCAAAAGTCATGACCCTTATTGCAGTAGTATTGAAAGACACCTTCCTGGCCTCTTATTTAACTCTAATGCATTTTTTCTTTGAAAGATCTGTGGCCTATTTTTTATTGAAACCAATTAACCGAAGAAAGAAATCTTACTTTCAAAATCAGTAATGATAATTATCTGTGGGCTGCTGTAACAGAATAACCAGGTGAATTAAACAACAGATATTTATTTCTCATAGTTCTGGAGGCTGGAAAGTCAAGATGAGGGTGCCAGCAAGTTCAGGGTCTGGTGAATGCCCTCCTGCTGATTTACGCAGGGCCGTTTTCTCATTGTATCTTCACCTAGCGGAAGAAAGGCATTAATAACAATAGGAAAATAAAAATCCTGAAAATGCCTACCTTATGATCTCTCAAGCCGATATCCCTTGTGAAGACCTTCATGGTCCCATCTAGAGACAAGGGCTGGCGTAAATGAATAAGCACCCAGGCGGGCTTGCACCTGGATCTTGAAATTCTTGCCTGCACTCTCTTTGGCTGCACTGGATACTTTGCCTTTAATAAAAAGCCTTCTGTGTTGATGCAGAATCTGGTGAGTCCTTTCAAATATTCAAACTTGGGAAACCTTCACAATTTCCTAAGGACCATTGAGGGAAAAAATAGAAAGAAAAAAACAAACAAACTCCCAGAAGCATATTTTCAGTGACATCAGGAGACAGAAAATCCTAGTGCTTGTGAGTTCTGCAAGATGCGCAGTGTTGAGCTGTCTTTGAAAGAGTTGGAAAGGTTCTGAGAAGGTAAAGAGGCTCACGAATCTCAAATATCTGTGGGTTTACTGAGAGAGGCCCAGCCTGAGAAAGAAATTCTGTAGATCCAAATTGAGTAGTTTTCCTGTCTCTGAGGAGGCAAATGATGTAAGATCCCTAGCACATGAGTAGGCAGACAACAGGAGCAGATGAGAATGTCCAGAAGTACACCCAGATACAAATGGGAATGTGTAGGACAAAAGCATTTGTGCTACAAATGCCTAGGTTAGTAATGTGTTACAGTCTGTATGGTCCACAAAGCCAAAACAATTTACTGTAGGACCCTATAAACAAAAAGTTTGTTGACTTAATATCCTCCTACTTCACTTGGATAAAATGTCTTCTAAGTTTTGTTTTGTTTTCTCTGCAATTTTGTCTGTCTTCCTGGTTTTTGCATATATGAATTGCTGTTACAATGAAAGACATATCCATACCATTTGCTGCTTACTTTTCCTCCATTTCCTTATAACTATATTGCATATAAGGGTTGAAACTATACTTCTTTGATATTTTTTATTACAGAGCTCATTGTAAGTATTATGCCATGGAAAGATATTGTTAGTTACATATCAACATCTTTTTATGAAAGTAAGTATATAGGATAAGTAAAACTACATCCTTAATCCATAAAAG
>PISX010020454.1:12368-35994 GCA_004024625.1 Mellivora capensis | reverse complement strand
ATCCACGTCGTTGCAAATGGCAAGATTTCATTTCTTTTGATGGCTGCATAGTATTCCATTGTGTATATATACCACATCTTCTTTATCCATTCATCTGTTGATGGACATCTAGGTTCTTTCCATAGTTTGGCTATTGTAGACATTGCTGCTATAAACATTCGGGTGCACGTGCCCCTTCGGATCACTACGTTTGTATCTTAGGGTAAATACCCAGTAGTGCAATTGCTGGGTCATAGGGTAGTTCTATTTTCAACTTTTTGAGGAACCTCCACGCTGTTTTCCACAGCGCCAACCAGCTGTTTTTAATGGGATTTTAGAACTTGATCTTAAAATTCATCTGAAAAAGCACAGGGGCAAAACCACCCAAGAAAAACATTAAAAATGCGGTGGAAGACCCTAGTCTTCCTGGAAACACAACAAAACAATAAAAGTTAACAGCAATGGAGTCAGTATGGTAAAGGGAGAGACAAACAAAACCATGGAACCAAACAGAGAGCCCAGGAACATGGTGATACATACGAGGAACCCTGACTTACCATAGCAGTGTGACGGCATACCAACAGGGAAGGATGGGAAATTTTATAAATGCAGAAACAGTTGGTTATTCACACGGGGGGCAATATCAAAGAATTCCTCTCCCATAGACAGAGAACCCAACCAGGTAAATTAAGGCCTTGAATGTGAAAAGAAGTTTAAAAAAGAGAAACAAATAGATGATGACTTTATGACCTAAAATATGAAGGATTTCTTAAATAAGAGCCAAAAGGCACACACCTGAAAGGGAAAGGTAACAAACTGTGCTTTGAAATATACAGTATCTGCCCAAGAAAGGGTTCCTGAAGTAAGCCACAAACTAGTCAGAGAGCCAAGGGGAGCCTGAAGAGGCACGATTGCTAAAACGTGATGTGGGGGCCTGGGTGTGATGCTGGGACAGAGAAAGAACAGTGGGCAAAAGGAAATCTGAGTGGGAGAGGGGGGAGTCCTGGGATAGAGCCCGGCGTGGGGCTTTCTGCTCAGCCGAGAGTCTGCTTCTCCCTCTCCCTCTGCCCCTCCACCCTGCTTGTGCTCTCTCTCTCTCTTTCTCCCTCTCAAATAAACAAAATCTTTAAAAAAAAAAAAAAAAAAAGGAAATCCAAGTGGAGTATGGACTTTCCTGATATGTCCTGATATTGGTTTAGTATGTAATCAATGTGCCTTCATAATATAAGATGTTATAATAGAACAAAAAAGGTGCGGGGTATACAGAAGCTCTCTGCACAATCTTTGCAATTTTTCTGTGAAACTAAAACTTTTCCAAAATTAAAAGTTTATTTTGATTAAAAAAAAAAACAACACAGGAAAATTTCAAACGTTATCATGGACACTTGTCTTTTACATAGAAGTTTAAAGAACTCCTGTACTACAGACTGAATGTTTGTGTCCCCCTCAAAATCCGTTACGTTGTAACCTAATCCTTGGACCAGGGAAATACAAGTTAAAGGACAAAGAGATACCATGTCACACTCCTCCAGTTCACAAACCAAGAATGGGTCCCGCTGTAGAGAGCCAGGCCCTCTCATCCTGCCCAGTGAGAAGCATAGTTAGTACAAGGCTCATGGAGACCACTGTGGCACAGAAGCTGAAGACACTCATATCCTCCCATCCAGCAATTCCACCTCTAGCTCCCAGGCTAGACAAATTGCCCCATAAAAACACTTATTGCAGTATTATGTGTAACAGCCAAAAATTGTCAATGACGTCAATGTCCATCAAAAGAAGAACAAACACATTAGGGAACACTCACATAATGACATTTAAATTAATGAAACTGAATTATGTAGCTATGATGACCAATGCAACGAGTCTTCAAAACCTTAATTTTAGGGGCACCTGGGTGACTCAGTCGATTAAGTATCTGCCTTCAGCTCAGGTCATGATCATGGGGTCCTGGGATCGAGCCTCTCATCAGACTCCTGCTCAGAGGGGAAGCTGCTTCTCCCTCTGTCCCTGCCCCCAACTTATGCTCTCTCTCACTCTCACTCTCTCCCAAATAAATAAATAAAATATATTTTTTTAAACCCTAATTTTTTAAAGATTTATTTATTTATTTGACACAGCGAGAGAAAGATCACAACCAGGCAGAGAGAGAGAGGGGGGAAGCAGGCTCCCCGCTGAGCAGAGAGCCCAATCCGGGGCTCGATCCCAGGACCCTGGAATCATGACCTGAGCCGAAGCCAGAGGCTTAACCCACTGAGCTACGTAGGTGCCCCCCAAAACGCCTAATTTTATACAAAAAAACAAGTTGCAAAATCTGTAATATAATTATACATTTACATATACAACATAGTATGATATTTATCTAAACTTCAAACCATGTAAAAAGTACTGTACAATGTTTGTCGATATAGACACATGGGAAAAGTATTAAAACACCCATCAGTGTAAAACACCAGGTTTATTAACAATGGTGGTCATTATGCTTTGGAAGGGAGAGGAATCCCATCCAGGCTCACCGAGCGAGTAATGTTTAATCTATTTTAAAATCTGAACCAATATAGCACAGCTTATGATTTTAAAAAGCCAGCTGCTCTGAAGCACGTTGTTTCCATTACTCTCTATTCTCGGCATATTTGATGTACTTCACAGTGGAATAAAAAAAAAGAGAGAGAGAGAGAAGAAAGGAGACAAAACAATGTTTATTTGCAGAGGATGAGATCATACACAATAACAAAGGGGGAACTGTTGGGACTAAGGAAATAGCTTAGATACCGAATAAACATCCCCCAATGGATAGGATTTCTATTTATTTGCAATAACCTGAGTAAATGTTTGATGGGGAGAAAGCAAGCCAATTTTCAGTAGCCAGAGAGGTTATAAAATATCCTGGAAGAGTCTCCACAAAGATCTTTGCAGGGCCTAGATTAAATGAGAGATTTGATCAACTCTGAAGCATGAGGTATGTTATCTACCAATATGATGGGTTTCAGATGTGGAACCGGAGACTTAGCAAGTCAGAGATGCTCCCCTAGTCTCTGACCCGTGGAGACTTGAAATCTAGTCCCTCAAGCTACTTCCCCAGGCCTGGAAGCCAGAAGGTGCATTTACACATTTCCCACCCGTGGTGGCTTCATGGGACTTCACTGCCCTGAAACAGACCCACTGGAGGTGAAAAAAATTCTTATTTCTGCCTCACTGACAGGAGCTTTGAACAGTGTGGGTGATGCCTCAGTGTGATGCGTGAAATCAACCTTCTTCTCTTTTCTGCTAAATCGCCCTCATTTCAGGGATCAAACCCCTGACCTTCCATGAGAACTCGTGAGGCAGGTCCTATGTTTTCCCCTGATTGTCTTGTATCATACTCTTCCCCTGTCCTAACCCTTACAGAATTTAGCCTTGCCAAGCAGAAATGTCTCCCCAAGCAGAGAGGGTAATTAACTAATTAGTTTACAGATGCTCTCAGACAAAACAACAACAACAACAACTATCCTGCTTTCAGTTAACAGTATGAGAAGCCTGGCCTGACATTTTGGCTCAGCATTTAGAATATGATCTTTTTCTCTCGTCTTTCTTGCATTTTCCAAAAACTTACGAGTTCTCAGAGCCACCGGGTCCCATCGGATGCACCAGGACGGCTGCGGATGGTGCCTGGGGAAGAGGCCCAAACGAATCTGTGTACTTTCATTTCTTCTCGGGGCCAAAGGGATTGTCTTACAGCAGGATGCACTTTAGGCTTCAACAGGTTCCCCTCTATTCACAAACCCCGTGGGAGAAGTCTGAAGCCCTACCTACACCAGTCATTGTCCCCCATGTGCGACAGCCAATAAGGCAAATGATTTCTATTTAGATTTTAAATTAGTCAAGTGTGGATAACATCAGAGGAGGAATACAGAGCGCATCTGGAGACATGGGCCACCCCAGCTGAAGTGAACTCTCCAAAGAGGGTTAGGGTTTTCCAAGATGAGGCGCTTTCTAACCCAGGACCAGCAGGTGGCAGCATAATTCAAGAAAAGAAACAGGTTCCTTCATTCCTTAGCTAAGTTTCAAGGCTCCTAATCTTCCCAGGAGAAAAACAACCTTTTATTCAATTTGCTGGGGCTTGAGTGATGGGTTTCACGTGATAGTGGTTGTACTTTTAAGACCCATTAGTTAAAAAACAATGAGAGGCACCTGGGTGGCTCAGTCTGTTAAGCATCTGATTCTTGATTTTGGCTCAGCTCCTGACCTCAGGATTGTGAAATCAAGCCCCCAGTCCGGCTCCATGCTGGGCATGGAGTCTGCTTAGGGTTCTCTCTCTGCCCCTCTCCCTGCTCTCTCCCTCTCTCCAAAACAAAACAAAACAATACAGAAAAACCATATAAATTACAAGTTAAAATTAATTCACCGCAACTTCTGAAGGAATTTATATTTGAATAATTACACAAAAACAACCAGACGCTCTTGAAATACAGAAACATGGCAGCATATTTGTGCATGCAGAATATTCACATCCACTCTTAGACAATCCTTGGCATGCCTGTGCATTCCCAGACCCTTGGCATTAACTGTATGATCCCAGGGGTTGGGGGGAGGTCCTGGGTCCACAGGAGACCACCGCTTTCAAGAATACTTGCTTCCTTCTCACTCCCACCCAGAAGCTTGACGAAAGCTTCCAGAGGCTGAGAAAGGTTAAAAGAACAGAGTGGATCAGAAGTTCCCATTTTTTTTCTTTAAAGATTTTATTTATTTATTTATTTGACTGAGATCACAAGTAGGCAGAGAAGCAGGCAGGGAGAGAGGGGGAAGCAGGCTCCCCGCCTAGCAGAGAGCCCGATGCAGGGCTCGATCCCCGGACCCTGGGATCATGACCGGAGCCGAAGGCAGAGGCTTTAACCCACTGAGCCACTCTGGTGCCCCAGAAGTTCCCATTTTTTATGTAGCTAAGTCTAAGAACTATAAAACCAGCCTGTTGCAAACCATAAGGGCATTGACATTGCAATGAACTTTTTAAATTATTTTTTTAAGATTTTATTTATTTATTTGAGAGAGAGAGCATGAGCAGGGGGACGGGTAGAGAGAGAGGAAGAAGCAGACTCCCCGCCGAGCAGGGAGCCTGATGAGGGGCTCATTTCAGGACACTGGGATCATGACCTGAGCTGAAGGCAGATGCTTAACCAACTGAGCCACCCAGGCACCCCGTGATGAACTTCTGAATGCAGAAGACACCATGTACCACAGGGCCTTTGTGGGAAGGGACAGTTTCCAATGAGATAATATCTAGTTGTTAAGAGTATGGGATTAGAGTCTGAATGCTTGTATTGGGAGAGACATTTCTATTTACATTAGCTGTGTGATTTGGGCAAGTTACTCAGCTTCTCTGAGCTTCTATTTCCCTCCCTGTACAACAGGGAAACATATGTCTTACCTCCTGGAGGCCTCCTCCAGTTTGTGAGCATTAAGTGACATAGTCTATGAGGGTGCTTAAGGCAGCTGTCACACCTAGAAATGTTTTACAGTGTTGGCTGTCATGGTTATGATTATGAGCCTCATGATAATGTCATTCTATGATCCTTACTACTAATACCGCAAGAGAGTATCAATGAACATTGGACACTTCATAAATGAGGTCTCTTTTACTGAATGCATCTCTGCAGAGAATGGTGTCATTTCATGGGTGACATCTGGCCATCCATAATGTCCCTTCATTTTCAACATTTCCAAAGTGTTCTTTGGGCAACATTTCTTCATTGGCAATGTCGGCACAAGACCTCCCCACTTAAACCGAAAATCCTTGAGAGTGAGAAATCCCAGGGTAACTTCCACCCACCCCTGCGAGCTCGGGAGCTTCCACTCCTGGAGTGGCCACTCTCAGAAGATTTTGGTGACCGAAGCGTCTACACAGAGGCTATGTGTATGTGCGGGCGTGCGATTGTGTAGATGTTTGTGGCTGGGTTTTGCATTAAAAAAATATATATCATCTGAAAGCCTGAATTCCTTGTCCACTCATGCGTGTCCTCACCCTCCTCCCCAAAGGTCTCCTATATGTAGAAATAATATTCCCTCTTTCCTCTCACACTTTCTCATCCTAGTAACAGCGAGCGTTTGCTGGGGTTTGGTCTGTGGGAGCGATGTGGACCAGCCTGCAAGAGACGTCCTCCTTCCCTCTCGGACTTCACCCAGACACAGGCTCCTCTCCTAATGTGGCTGACAGTCACGGCCCAGGCCACTTCACTCGAGCACACAGGGAAGCACAGGGGTCACAGGAGACCATGCACGGCAGGGGATAAGTCTTGGTGTTGATTCTTATAAAGAGGTGGCAAATAAGGGGTAGGTTGTATCATTGACACTGAACTGCCATGGTTCTTCTGATGTCACCATGCAGCTGACTTGATGAACTTGCTAAGCAGAGTCAAGAAGGGAAACGGGAATAAATGTTCAGCTTAGTGAATAATGTGGCCTGGGGTCAAGTTTAATTGACTGTGTCCCAACCCACAGGTGGGGGCGGGGTGGTCCTCCAGAGGACAGCCTCAAAGAGGCATTCTTAAAGCCCAGTGGGGGGACTGACTGCCCTTCTCATCGGTCCTAGGAATAGGAAGAGAAGTAAAAGGGATTGAGGAGGCAGCCCCACAAAGATGTGGGCAGGACTCTTCCAATACACCACTCATTTTTTCCCTAAGGGACAACACTCTTGATGGCAATGGCCATGCTGACCAACCCTTGGAGGTAATAGTAGGTCAAAGAGTAACATAAGGTAGTGTCATATTATCCTCTGGATTTGCTTCTAGAGAAGCTTCCAAAGATCACAGAAAAAGCTCAGAAACCAGGCAGTAGATTGGTATGGGGTTCTCAACCCTCTGGGCCCTCTTTCTAGGCAGGCAGCAGTAGGAGGCCACAGCCCTGTGCACATCTCCATGAAAGGTGTGAGGCCTCAGGAAAATTGGTCTCATTGCCTCTCCTCAGTCAAATGTCTCTATCCTTGGATGAGATAAGTACTAGTCAGATGACTAAGGATGACTGGAGGCCCTCAGGCCTCGTTGTATCTCTGAGGTACTACAAGAGCCTTGGAGCTCATTCACCTGCCATATTGAATTCTCTTTCCAATGGCTCCTCTCCCAAGAGCAATCTTGACAGACAACCATCCCGATCTGGGGAAAGCTCATGGTCTCTCACTTACTTGTCATTCACAAGTTTCCCACGTTGGTGAATCTGATTCTCCATCGTGAAGTTGATGGAGGCGCCATACACGTGCTCACCAAGAAACACCTTCATTTTGGACTTGTATGCTTCATCTTGAAAATACCGGATCATATCAGGGAACCAAACTGTCAGTCCATAGTAGCTGTAAGAGAGAAGACAGAATATTCAAGCAGCAATAGGCAATTCTTTTGTGATCAGAGTCTGCATCCCTAACATGACGTAAATCAAGCTCATTTTAAATGTATGAATATGGTTCATTATTAGAAATTAAGACAATTACCATGTGCCATACCATCACTCCTCATATGAACAGATCTAAAGGAAAAAATCATGACCATCTTCATACACTCTGAAAAGGCATTTGATTAAAAAAAAAATTCATTCCTGATTTTTAAAAAAAGACACAATAGATTGGGAATTGATGGGCACTTCCTTAACATGTAAGAAAATACAGATCTCACTTTCATGTGGAAAGAGTAGAGGCGTCTAATGTCAGAGACAAGACCCAGACACCCATTATAGCCACTACTCTTTACCGCCACATTGTAGGGCTTAACTAACTCAGTCAGACAGGAGAAAGAGATACAAAATTGCAGGGATACACAATTGCAAAGCAAGAAGCAAAACTACCTCCACCTGCAGATGATCTGACTATACCTGCCAAACTCAGGATCATCAACTCAAAAAAACTGGCCACTAAACATTTAAAAAAAAGATGCTCCAGGGGCGCCTGGGTGGCTCAGTGGGTTAAGCCTCTGCCTTCAGCTCAGGTCATGATCTCAGGGTCCTGGGATCGAGCCCCACGTCGGGCTCTCTGCTCGGCAGGGAGCCTGCTCCCCGCTCTTCCTCTGCCTGCCTCTCTGCCTTACTTGTGATCTCTCTCTGTCAAATAAATAAGCAAAAATTAAAAAAAAAAAAAAAGATGCTCCATCCCACTCATAATAGGAAAAATGCAAATTAAAGCCACACCATTATCATTCTCAACTACTAGGTTATAGGTGAACAGATGCTCTCATACATTGCATGAAAAATTGTACAATACCACATAGAGGAGAGGTAATTGTCAAAAAAAAAATCACTGATGGATTTACCCCTTTGACTCCATAATCCCATTTCTGGAAACCTATTCCATTGGTTCAAGGACAAAGTTGTCTACAAACACAATTATTCATTGTGGTAGCGTTCAAAATAGAACTCTGAAGACTTCCCAAGAGTCTAGCAATAAGGCCCTGTTTGAAGACAGTATGGTGCTACACTACAGAAAGCTATGTACATGTATTTCTCTGTTGTTTCAACATTTAGAATGCATTACTTGTCAGTCAACAAAATTAAATCAGGTATAAGTAAATATGAACAAGACATATTTTAGAACTCTCAGTGAATTGAATCCGAGTGTCCACCATCTTTGGCTTCTGAAATGTTCCCTCCTCACTTTGAATAAGTGGAGGCAAGGAGGGTCTGGCTTCCTCTTCACTTTTACCCATTTGGGTTTCCATGAATAGGTACTGAAATAAATCAGGGGTTCCCATGTTACTTCATGAGTCAAAGAGGTCTTTAGACCCCATTTCGTTTCCTTTGGTGAACCAAGCAAGTTCACAGATGAAAGTTTTAAATCTCATTGACAGTTCCTCACTGATAACAGCAGTTAATTGAGTACTTACTTAGTGCCAGAAATTAATGCAAGCACTTCCTTTATACAGTAAATAGTCTTATAACGCTTTCAGTGGCTTAAGTGCCATAAAGAGGGTCATGATATTTGGAGGTGCATGAAATGACTCTTCTACCACTTAAGAGCCAGCTAATCACCATTCCCATCACACTCTATCTTCCTTATTGTAGGGCATAGTGCCGCAGAGTCTCACTGTTTTATCCCATAGCCACAGTGCCACTGACAGCTGCCCACTCAGCACTCGTTCCCTACTCGTTCCTTGGAAACTAGATTTTGTTTGGGTATCAACCCTCAGGAAAGCTAACAGTATTTTTATCCCAGGCACAAACCCTGATTAGTCTGCAGTCACTGGGAAATCCCATCCCCTTCACCAGGAAGTTTGGCACTAGGGGTATGACACCCATCTGGGTAATAGAGAGAAAGGAGGCAGGGTTTGTGCGGGGAGAGCTCCTGAGAAAGCTTTCCTTGCTGTTACAAGGAGAAGCTCAGAGAGAGGCAGCCTCTTCCTCCTTGGGACATTTTCCCACATTGACGGGATGCCAAGAAGGGCACAGGTATCTGGCAGCCACCAGGAGATGGAGCCTGGGGCTGAAACCCCTCGTGGAGACTGCCTCTCTATGGAATCCTTGTTACAAAAGACAAGATGCATCCTTGTTGTAGAAGCCATGAGAGTGGGCTGTCTTTTACTTGCAGCCAAAAGCATCCAGATTCTAAGAGTTAGAACTAATTGTAATCTTTGCTTTATACAGGAGGCGCCGGAGGCTTAGGGAAGTTAAAGAGGTTATGACAGAATTTACCTTAAAGCTATGGTGAACCAGACCACAGCCAGAATCAGCGTGTTCATCCTGTAGGGACCCATCACACAGTAGAGGGCATTATCCCAGACCTGTAACCCACACACAGAAGGGTTATTAAATCAAGAGGCCTGTGACTTGAAATAGCTCATTTCTAGGATTTTCTGATAAATTTTCTAGGATCCCATGAGAGAATGGACAACCGCGATCTCCCAGAGAAAGCAAATCTGTTCAAATAACAAAGCCTCTTCCCTTCTTACTGCCTGGCCTCCGCCTCTAACATAATAGTCCTGGAGCATCTTCCCTGGGAACACAATCATACATCATCAAAAGCACAATGAGTTGGGATTTCAAGACACTGAGTAACCTTGAGTAGTGAGCTCTGCTCCTTGCCCGTGGGAATGGGTGATATTCTCAACACTTAACCATTCAACCATTCATCTGCTGTCTCGGTGCTTGACAGCTGAGTTAGCCACAGGAGGCCCTTCTCCAGAGAAATGGCCTTGCCCTTCATGGAGACTTTCTCAGAAACCACCAACACAGCCCCAAAGGGCCATCTACTTCACTCATTCCTTTCTTCCTACAGATGACGTAAAGAGAAGATGCTAGAGAGAAGGATGTTTACTAAGAGTAGACATTTCACCAGTGTTCAAAATCTCTGCCTTGGGAAGGAAGAGCAAAGAAAAGAAACCAAGGTTTAGATAAGTCATGGTGACAATGGTTCAAGCAACATGGTGGGTGAGAAGCAGGCACAACTGTGTCCCAAACATTCCAACCAGGGTATTCCCTCCCCATCACATTGCCTTGGGTTGATGGGAGTGTTCATGGTCTATTATCCTTCATCCACCAAAGTTACAGGGTTCCAGATGTCCTCCCTCTCATCTCCCACATGTTCTCAATCATACCTGCTTGAAAGTGGTGCTGAACCTGACCAGCCAGCGCTGGTACCAGGTTCCTGTTGAACTTTGGATCTCAATGAATTCATCCATTTGCTTGGGAGTTTTGATGTGGGAAACCTGCAAAGCAAAGATGGTCTAGAGAATCATAACCCCACTCTGTATCAGGCTTTTCAATGTTTAATTAATGTAACTAATTTTATGTCACATATCAAAGGCTACAGGAGGCTTGGATGACCCTCTAGTCCTGTGATTCTTAACCAAAGATATACATTGCCTCTCTTAGGGACTCTCTCAGGGAGAAATATCCCCCTGCAGACAAGATGAATCCATCTTTTCACTAGATTATGCTTTTGAGAAATTTATATTCGTCAATGATAATTTGCTGAATTACCATGTATATCTGATTTGCCCACAGCAGAGTTGACCCCACCTTAAAATTCACAAGTCTGTCCTTAATAGGTATTAACAATTAACATCACTGAAGTCTAGAACCCATGCAAGCAACGGTGTGTGTGTTTGGGGGGAAGAGGTTGTCACTTAGGATTTTTTTTCTAAAGATTTATATATTTTAAAGAGAAGAGTGAGGGAGAGAGAGCATGCACACAAGCAGGGGGAAGGGCAGCAGGAGAGGGCAGAGAGAGAGAGTCATGCAGACTCCCCACTGAGCATGGAGCTTGAAGCAGGGCTCAATCCCAGGACCCTGAGATTGTGACCTGAGCTGAAATCAAGAGTCAGCCACTTTACCCACTGAGCCACCCAGGTGCCCTACTACATAAGATATTTTTAAAACACACCAGAATAGGAGAAATCATGTCCTCCTTGCTGTCTCTGGCTAATGGAAATCAAAGAAATGGGGAGTGGGGATAGGGTTATACAACTCAGCTCCCTCACTAAAGGGCCCCAGAAAGCATTGACTTGTCCAATGTGAGCAGATAGCCCCAGTTTGCAATCCTGACTCACCAAGACAGTGATTGTCAAGTTACCTAGTGTTTAAAGCAACCACTGGGTTCTATAACTAACCATCATGTTAAGGAGATGGTTAGCCAAGTTAGCAAGGTCCATGCTTGCAGACTTACTCAGAGGAAAATGGGGGAGCACACTCAAAAAAAAAAAAAAAAAAATCAGAATTTCCATCACCCCTTCCAGTGAACTTCTGTCTAGGGAAAGAAAGTTTTAGTCCTACAAGCATCTCCATTGCTTTCTTCAGCCATCTGAGAAGGAAAGAAGGGGAGGAAACAGAAAGAGATACACAGATAAGGCTGGCAATGTACAAGGGAGAAAACAGCCCTTGGGTGTGGACAACAGACTCATTATGTCTGAGCATGAGGTCCAGGATGACATGGCTGTGCTCTTCTAAACCCTAAAAACAGTAATTCTTAAACTTTGGGGAGGGCTGGGTGCCCCCTTTGAAACTCTGATAAAAGCATCCATATTCTTTTTTTTTTTAAACTGGGAAATCTGCACTTTTTTTTTTTTAATTTCTTTTCAGCCTAACAGTATTCATTGTTTTTGCACCACACCCAGTGCTCCATGCAATATGTGCCCTCCTTAATACCCACCACCTGGCTCCCCTAACCTCCCACTGACCCCCCTTCAAAACCCCTGAGGCTGTTTTTCAGAGCGCATAGTCTTTCTTCCTGAAACTGGAGGTATGAGGGCATGCTGAGAGCCTCCTTGGCCCATCCTACCCTCCGCAGGTGTGCAAATCTCTCTGCCTGGGCTCTGACAAGGACGCAGGGGAGTGAACACACAGGCCCTGCAACAGAACTCTTGGTTAGAGCTGGACTTCCTGCTATCAAACACCCCCCAGGGAGCCCAGGAGCCCTCTTTGCAGTCAAAAGAGGCCACAGGGCAAGGCTGACATCAAATCAGGAAGCATGTCAAAAATCATACTCAAAAGCATTAAGATATCCACTCAAATGCAATGTTTTTCCTTTTGGTGCTCCTAGGGGAAAAAAAAATTCTATTCCGTAGGGATTTGGGAGTGGATGAATGGACAGCCTCAAGCAAAATTACTCTAAATTACAATAACCAAGATACTGTTTTTGATGGGGTCTATATCAAAATATGGCCCGTGTGCACTCCAGCCCCGCAGAACATTTTCCTGGGGACACCTGCCAGGTGGCAGATCAGAAGCCTGTGAGGCAGCCAGCCAATGGGATGGCTGAAACCTAGGGCTTCGGAGGGGAGGAAGAGGTTTGCCCAGCTTCTCTAAGCATCTCGGGCTGCGTCTGAAAATTTAATTGACAGACACAGATCAACAGGAGAAAAGCCTACACATTTTATCAAATTTTAACGCAGACAAGGGAGGCTTCCAAAGAGAATGAAAGCCTGAAGATGTGACCAGAGCAGAAAACTCTCATACCTTTGAGGCCAGGAAACAAAGAGTCCGTGAAGAATTAACATGACAAAGGGGTGTGGGCTTAGGGTAGTAAATGGTGAAGAAGTAACTAGGAAGAAAGAATTGATTTAAGGAGGTTTGCTTGAGGCAGCGTCCTTGACCCTCCCCCGATCTCCGGTGATAAGAACGTCTTCTTTCCTCCTGGTACAGGGACAGTCACTTCACACAGGAGATCTGCGTGTGCATATGTGCATGTCTGTATCCATGTGTCTGTGTGTCTGTACATATGATATGTGTGTGTATATGACTTAAGAAGGGTGAGTGGGGAAAGGTCAGAGTGATCTTCCTACTTCTGGCACTTTCTCAAACTCCTTCGGCTTAAGATATTCAGTAGGCCAAGGTGCTGTATTTCCCGGTAGGGGTCCTGAACCCCAGTGGCTCAAAGGTGAAGGTGAGGACCCTAGCCTTTGTTGATCTCCAAGTACAATAAAAAATGCATTATTTGGGGCGCCTGAGTGGCTCAGTGGGTTAAGCCTCTGCCTTCGGCTAGGGTCATGATCTTAGGGTCCTGGGATCTAGCCCCCAGTTGGGCTCTCTGCTCAGCAGGGAGGCTGCTTCCTCCTCTCTCTCTCTCTCTCTCTGCCTACTTGTGATCTCTGTCTGTCAAATAAATAAATAAAATCTTTATTTTAAAAAAGTGCATTATTTGCTGTAGGGAGCACTCTGGAGCCAAGCAGTTAACCCCATCAGGAAGGAGTTCACTCCCAATTGCCTCTGCTCTCTAACCCGTCAACATTTTCGGGTTGTTTCTTTCTTTTTTCACCCCTGGCCCAACCAGTCATCCACTTCTACCCAATTAATATGATCATCAAGTCAGCAGGGAATGACGAAGCCACAACTGTTCTGATTCTCCTTCCCATGAGTTGAAAACTACTAAAAGCAGAGGTGAGGACGCACGGCTAGCCTGCAGGGTGGGGTAAGAGAGAGTGCCTACCCACTGTTCACATCCCCGCTCTGGGATCTGGAATCTCTGACTTCCTGGGGATGCTGGGCCATCCAGGAGGGGAGGGGCTCTGGTGCTCAAGTGAGAGGCTAAGCTTCCTCCTTTGGAAACTGGAGGCTCTATCGATTTCCTCGCTAAGATCTCATTCTTCAAAATTAGGCTGCTTAAGGATAAACCCGTTGTGAGGAGAGAATGTGGGGTCACTTCTCTAAAAGGGACTCCCAGTCTGGCAAGCTCACGCGGTTGATTTAGAAGTGGTCCTTCCAGAAGCAAGAGTCAGGGAAGCCACTGGATATGAGATGCTGCACAGGCCACCGGGGTAAGACGAAGACCAGAAAGAGGTTACAGTCTCCTGGGCAGGCGTACAAATGAGGTGGAGAGCCGTCATCCATCAGGACTCTCTCAGCGGAGCTGCGGGTTTGCTTGGAATAAATGCACTAACAGACTGCTTGACGGGTCAGGGAATGCCAGGGAGGACCAGGGCGTGAGCCATGCACGAGCCAAGGAGAATTTGCCATATTCCAGGGGGAAACAGGGGAAAGAGAGGGAAGGTGAAAAAGGAGGAGGAAAAGAGGGTGGATGGGGCAGGGAGGAAGTTTCTCAAATTATCATGGAGGTTTAATAACCTCCATATACTTGGTATGAGTGTGGTGTGTCTGTGTTTCTGTGTGTCTGTGCACATGTGTATGTCTACGTGTGTCTTTGTGTGTGTCTGTCTGTGTGTGTCTGTGTGTTGTGTGATGTGTGTGTCTATGCCCATGTCTATGTCGGTATACATGTGTCTGTGTTTGTATGTATATTCATGTCTCTATGTGTCTGTATGATGTGTGCGTGTCTATGCGCATGTGTGTGTCTCTAGACATGTGTGTGTGTGATGTGTCTATGTACATGTGTGTGTCTGTATACATGTGTCTGTGTGTGTCTGTATGATGTGTGTGTCTGTGAGTGTGTGTTTATGCATCTTTGTGTCTGTGTGTGTGTTTCACACCACGTTGATGTGGCACACAATCCAATCCAGCTGATGTGGATTCAGAGGCTTGAGGCAGAGACAGAAGACCATGAAGATGTCTCTCGGGAATAAGCAGGAGCTCGGAGAACAGTCTGACGAGAGGGTGGGTGGGGCAGTACTGAGCCAAGTGCACCCAGGTCCTGGGCGGGGGAGCCCCGCTAACATCTGGCATCCATACCTGCAGTCCAGCTGCAGCCTTATAACCCACCACAGACAACAGCAGGGAGAGGGGACTTGGGAGAACCATCTACATCCTTAATTAACATCTTTCATCAGGACTATTTCTGTTAGTTGTGCTTCTTAATAAATGTTTGTGATAAAAGCACTAGTCCCATACTTTAGATATTTTTAGGAGCACTAGAATTGAGGGAAGTAGGCCATTGAACAGCAACAAAATTTATTGCTTGAGTTAATTTAAGAAAAAATATGTCATGTAATTTTTTAAAAGATTTTATGTATTTATTTGACACAGAGAGAGAGAGAGCACAAGCAGGGGGAGCAGCAGAGGGAGGGAGAAACTGACTCCCCACTGAGCAGGAAGCCTGATGTGGGTCTCAATCCCAGGACCCTCAGATTACAACCTGAGCCAAAGGCAGAGGCTTAACCGACTGAGCCACCCAGACACCCCTGTGTCATAATGTTTTTGAATGATAGTTAACATCTATGCAGCCCCTGCTCCAAGGCAGACAAATGAATCCTTACCATAACCATACTTGCAGGTATTGTTATCCTTCTGTTCCCAACACAGAAACTGAGGCAAAGGGAGTACCCTGACTAAGGCCACACAGCTAGAAAGTATCAAAACTGGGCTTTAGGCCCAGACTGT
Source organism: Mellivora capensis (assembly GCA_004024625.1). NCBI lineage: Eukaryota > Metazoa > Chordata > Mammalia > Carnivora > Mustelidae > Mellivora > Mellivora capensis. Next base: position 20,301 of record PISX010020454.1, on the reverse strand, counting down.
CAGGCTCCAGGAGGCAGATGCTTAGCCACGTGGTCCTGCCACATGGTCTTGCCTGAGAATGGGGGCTTCTAAGCAGCAGTGAACAAGGACGAGTATAGTGTCCATAATCAATGGCAGAGGCCAAAGCTGCAAAAGCAGTGAATCAGAGTAAGCGTAAGGGTTAACCCAGGAGGGTTCCCTAGTGGAAATGGATTTGGAGTCAGCCTGAAGGAAAGTTATCCAAAACAGGGACCCACCAGGGCAGGCATTCCTCCCTGGCCACAGAGCGTGGTCGGGGGAGCGCAGATCCTGGTACCTAACAGGACATCTTCGTGGAAATCCCCGCTCACTAGTTTTCACTATTTAAACTAGGAAGAAACAAAATTCAGGCTAAGCACCAATGCTGGCAAGGGTGGAGGAGAGAAATGGCTATCCTGTTGCCTATGGCACTAGAGATCGGCACAAATTTATTAAGATGTAATCTGGCAATATAACTCAAAAGCTACACAAATACTAGTGCTTTTCAGCCACTAGGAGTCTATCTTGGAAAACAAATCGAGAATATGAAGGGAAAGGAACTATGTGTGTGGGAAGATTCACTGTGACAATATTTATAGGAACAAGGTAATAAGACGGGGTAAATAAACTTCCAGCATTTGGGACATGTTTAGGAAGACCGTGTTAACATTCCCAACATTAATGTTGGTTAAAAAGATAATTATGAATGCCACAAGACAACATACAGAATGTTAATGAATACTCTTTTTAAAAAAATAGATGGAAGGGTATCTGGCTGGCTCAGTTGGTTAAACAAACAGCTCTTGATTTTGGCTCAGGTCAGTATCACAGGGTCATAGGATCAAGCCCATGTGCTAAGCGTGGAGCCTGCTTAAGATTCTCTCTCTCCCTCTCCCTCTGCCCCCCCTGCCCTGCTCACACACACTATCTCTAAAAGTAGATAGATAGATGTAAATATATGTACATATCCTTATCCCCATATGAACACAGCTAGTTTTTTCTTCCACTGTGTGTTTTTTGAACAATTAGTGGTAACAAGGATATCTATCAACATGAACAAATAATTAGGACACAATAATAGGAATGTCAGGGGTTTTATTCTCCCTTTGGTAAGTTTTCTTTGTCAAATTAATATAGTATCATAATAAATAATAAAATTCATTTTTTAGCAAGCCAAAAGAGTAAAGAGGGGAGATCCCCTCTTGTTGGCATGGGTGCCACACACTCACCGTGAACACCTTCTCGGGGGTCCCCTTTGCCCTCATGTTGGTGTCGTGGACGTGCTTGAGAATCATCCAGGCTTCATCATGTTTGCCCATCTAGTGAAAGCAAGGAAAGAGGCATAAGAAATCCTTTACTGACAAGGGGTGGAAACCCTACGGGGGGGCGTCCAACCCTAAGTGTGAGGTGATTAGACTTGGGCACACTGCCACCCAGGGCTTGGGAAGGACTGGGACAAGTCTCTGTCCCCAGCCCATCTTGGAAGGATACTAAGGTAATGCCTCTGAGGTGTATATACACTATTCCCTTTCCACAGTACAACACGCCTCGTCGTAAGGTCAAGTAAGTAAGACTGCTGGGTGGGATCCATGTTCCTCCCTGACCAGAGAAAGCAAAGACGCAACATGTTATGGATTGAATTGTGTCCCCACAGCCCCAGAGACCTCGGAATAGGACCCTGTTTAGAAACATGGTTGCCATAGATGTCATTAAGATGAGGTCATCCCAGAGTGGGTGGGCCCCTAATCTAGTTCGACTGGTGTCCTTATAAGAAGCCAGCATGTGAATACGGAGACACGGCGGGACAGTGCATGAGATGCCACAGACAGGAAGCCAAGTGAATCCCAACAAAGCACTGGAAGCTGGAAGAGGCAAGGGAGGACTCCCCTATAGACTTCAGAGGGAACGCAGCCCTGCAGACACCCTGATTTTGGATGTCCAGCTCCAGAACTGTGATGCAATTTCTGTTCCTTGAAGCCACTCTGTGACAAAATCCTTTGTCTCAGCAGCCCTAGAAAACTCATATACCACAAAGGGTAAATTTGTGAGAGATCCCTGGTTAAATAAAAACCCCCTCTGGTGTCTGTTCCTGACAACAGGACACAAGGGAATTTGACGAGGACGATCACTCTGTAGAAAGATCTAGAAGGAGACATATGAGTGGACTCGGAATTGGAGGTGTAGGAGGCTTCGAGTCCTATGGCTCCTCTGTGAGCCCCACCCGGTCTGATCCCTGCAAACACAAGCGACCCCCCTAGTTGGAAGGACTCTTCTTTCTAGACACCAGGAGCAGCTTTCCAGTGGGGAGGGGTCCAGGATAGTCAAGAGTCCTGACGGGCTTGGGGGCGACACGCGTTTTCCCACAGATCTCACTGCAGCAACTTGAGAAAACATCCCACAGCTTTGAAGATCTTTTGGAGGCGGGGTGCTGGAAGCAGCCTCAGGAGGCCCCCTCTGCCTCTGACAGTCTATGAATCCAGGCCATGCAGCCATCACAGACCGCACTAAAGCCAGATGTTACGATGGTCCAGGTGGGCTGACATGACGGTGGTGTGCAACATGCAAGCTGGAGTGGGGGGCAGCCAAAGGGCTATCGGTCTCACACAGGGTGGGGACGGGGGGTACTGACTCACCTCCAGCAAGAACCTCGGGCTCTCTGGCATGAACCTCAGAGCCACCAGGGACATGGTGCAGGGCAGCGCACAGATGATGACAAAGACTCTCCAGCTGTGGAAGTGGTAATTGGTGCCCATGCTGAAGCCCCAGCCTGTGGAGAAGCAGTCAGAGGATTTCTGACATGACCTTAGAGTGACCTTAAAGCACCAGCTCTCAAGGAGGACACAAGAGCCTCACCCACTGAGCAGGTTAAAATGCAAACCCCTGACTGTTCCCAAAGCTTCTGAGGCAGAAGTCTGGAACAGGCACGGGAATGTGCATCTCAACAACCCCCAGGGCTGGCCAGGCCTGACATTTATAGAGCCTTGGGCAGCATCCCATATTTCTCTATAGCCACTGAAACTTAAGCTAACAAACTGTTAATAACGAATGTCCTATCTCCTTGCCTTGACAAATAAGGATCTGGAGGGCCAGCTCGTGACCTATCCTTTCGAGACCCCCTTCATTTCTTCTCCTGGCCCCTCCCACTGAGTGAAAGGCCTCGTGCTCATACACGTGAACCCATCACACTCCACCACAGTGAGAATAGGTGTCCTGATCACGATTCCTAGAGTTTAGCGAAATCCTTGGGTTCCTTGGATGGAAAGGAACCCTGAGGTAATAGCACCTCAAGGGACCTCTTGCCTTCTAGGAAGGAAAGCCAGATCAGGGCCTTAGGACCGTGGGGTTCCCTCTTCCCACGTCAAAGGGCAATACCAGCTCCAGGTGATTCTAATGCCACACTCTGGAAAGCGCTATCAGTCATAATATAGGCCTACCTCAATTTATTGTGCTTTGCAGATTTTGCAGTTTTTACAAATTGAAGGTTTGTGGCACCCCTGGGTCAAGCAAGTCCATTGGCGTCATTTTTCCATCAGCATTCACTTACTTTGTGCCTCTTTGTCACATTTTGGAAATTTTCAAAATATTTCAGACTTTTGCATTATTGCATTTGTTATGGTGATCTGTGATCAGTAATTACTACCTGCCAAAGGCTCAGATGATGGTTAGCACTTTTTAGCAGTAAAGTATTTTTGTAATTAAGGATGTACTTTTTTTTTTTAGATGTAATACTATTGCACACTTACTCGACTCCAGTTTGGTATAAACATAACTTTTAGATGTGCTGGAAAACCAAATAATTCATCTGGTGGTTGCTTTATTGCAGTAGTCTGAAGCCAAACCCATCATATCTCCAAGGTATGCCTATATTAATTTTTTTTTATTTTAAAAAGACAGGGCTTCTAAATTCAAATGAATTCTATCATCATGGAAATGAAGAGAGGATTAGCTCCTAATTAGCATTCATCATTGAAAGCATTTTTTTTTTAAGATTTTATTTATTTGAGAGAGACAGAGTGTAAGAGAAAGCAAGCATAAGTGGTGGGGGACGTGTAGTGGAAAGGCAGAGGGAGAGAGAGAAACAGACTCTCTGCTGAGCAGGGATCCAGTGTAGGACTTGATCCCAGGACCCTGGGATTATGACCTGAGTGGAAGGCAGACGCTTAGCTGACTGAGCTACCTAGGCTACCCCTTGAAAGCATTTCTAAAATACATTTTTAGAAATTGCCTCTGGATCTGCAAAACATTATTTCAAATATCCTCATGGGTCACAAATTCCTTCTTTTAAGGAATGGGTAGCACAGCGGAAAGAGCCTAGATTTTCACAGTCACAGGGATCAGAGTACAAATCCTGGCTCTCTCACACCATTACTGTGTTGGTGGGTTTTCACAGCTGTAGATGGCAGGTAACACCACCATCACAGATTTGCTAAGTGCAAAACCTTCTGACAGCCAATAATAATTCCTCTGCTTTGAGGAAAGATTTGATTTGCTTAGAAACAGCTACATAACATTCAGTGCCAAAGTTGTTGACTAAAATAGATGAGTATCAGCAAAGATGAACAAAATAATTGTTTAAAAAAAATCCATAGTTATGGAATGCCTGGGTGGCTCAGTCAGTGAAACATCCGACTCTTGATTTTGGCTCAGGTCATGATCTCAGGATCATGAGATCAAGCCCTACATGGGGCTCCACGCTCAGTGGGGAATCTGAGATTCTCTCTTCCTCTCCTTTTGCCCCTCCCCCCACCCATATTCTCTAAATAAGTAAATAAATAAAATAAAATCCTTTAAGAATAAATGAAACAAGATGGGATTGGGAGGGAGACAAACCATAAAAGACTTAATCTCACGAAACAAACTGAGGGTTGCCGGGGGTGGGGGGAGGTAGGGAGAGGGTGGTGGGGTTATGGACATTGGGGAGGGTATGGGCTATGGTGAGTGCTGTGAAGTGTGTAAACCTGGCGATTCACAGACATGTACCCCTGGGGCTAATAATACATTATATGTTAATTTAAAAAGAATAATAAAATAAAATCTTTTAAAAATAAACAAATAAATGATCAAATCATCCCAGGTTATACAATGACTTAGTTTTCTCATGCCACTCCAAGTAGCTCCAAAGACAATGCCAACAGCATTTTTTTTTTTAAAGACAAAACTGTATAAATGAATGCACTGATTTCTAAAGTTCGGAGGGTAATCATTATTGCGATATGAAAATCTCTATTCCATTTCCATTTACTATCTGCAAAGCACAATAAAATGGGATATGTCTAAATGTAAACATATACCATGGGGCCGGCTGGGTGGTGAGCAGTGAATGTCTTGAATGCTCTATTCCTCTCTTTGTGTTTCAAGTTCCTTCTACTTGCCCTTGACTCTTAGCCCATTGTACTTCAACTTGCTCTGCTTGCCTGCTGTTTCTGCTGGTATCTCCTAGTCTGTGCAACTCAAGGGCTCGCCAGGGGGAATCTCAGGTAGGGAAACATGGGACTAAAGCCGCCATGACACATTTGGCCACACGATACACACATCATCCAACTTTCTCAAGCAGAATCAAACCTCTTTTTACACAGCATGCTCTCCCTGAGGTTTGTTGGTTTTTGTTTGAATTTAAAAAAAACTTTCCTTTCTCATGACAGCAGCACTAGACAGAGGACGATAAAACCATAGTACTCTATTTACACATTTCCCTGCTCATGTCCAAAAGCTACTGTGGAAGAATTAGAAGTCAAGTTGATCAAAACTACATACCAGTCAAACTCAGGTGGGTAATGAGGAAAAGAGAGAAGAAGTAGGTATGTTTATAAAGTATGCTGCCTAAGACAAATTTTTCTTTATGGTAATATGTGTAAATTGTCCCAAATACATTATTCCCTCATGCCTCTGTGGTTTTTATGGTGATCTTAATAATCTGCATTAATTGCATTCATGAGGTAGTCTTTGGGACCTTAAATTAAATAAAATTAAACAGTGCACTGCTTCCAAATATATGGAACAGCTATTAATTTGGAGACAGGGATGGTTCTGTTCACTGATCTTTTAGCTTGCCCTACTTTTCTCAGTCAGGATTTCACAAACAGCTGGTGGTGCTGAACACAATAGGCATTAAACTTCCAAAATATATCCAATTTTTTTCTGGGCTGTGACCATGAGTTCCCAGGAAAACATTCTGACTTTTGTAATTTTCTTTCTCAATGACTCAGTCACCCAAATTCCCGGTGCCAAGACCTCCCATCATTTCATCCTTGCAAAAGCAATTAAATGGGTTGCATAAGCCGTACACAAACACCAGTCTCCTTTCTGTAGTTACCCTGGCATTTGTCCCTGCTGAGTGGAGGGCTGTTAGAGCATTAATGTCTTGGGCACACTGAGAAATATCATCAAAGGTCTGGTTCAGTCTGGACAAAACATCTGGTGCTGGTAAAATTAGGCTTAAATAATCACTCCTGTTACACTATGATTCTAAGTCTATCATGTTTCTCAGGTGGGTCCCCCCTCCCTGCCCAGCTAGTGCTTGTTTCAATGAAGCCTAATTGCCCAAGAGGCTTTGCTCTTTAAAAGGGACATAAAAGGGGCGCCTGGGTGGCTCAGTGGGTTAAAGCCTCTGCCTTCGGCTCAGGCCATGATCCCAGGGTCCTGGGATCGAGCCCCGCATCGGACTCTCTGCTCAGCAGGGAGCCTGCTTCCCCCTCTCTCTCTTCCTGCCTCTCTGCCTACTTGTGGTCTCTATCTGTCAAATAAATAAATAAAATCTTTTAAAAAGAAGGGGGGGAGACATAAAAGTCACAAATTTCATATGCAAACATGAGAAACATCCTATCTCTTTGGGGTAAAATATTGAATCACAAGCCCTGATGTCAGCCAGCAGTGGCCAGCGACCGGCCACATGGTCCCTCCACCATGGGCATCCCATTCAGTCTTGGTCAACATGCTTCCAACCTGAATCTTTGTATCACTTCCTTAGCAACCATACCCTAGACATGGGTGTGTGCTTATGTGTGCAAAGCAAAGTGCAAAAGTGATGCAGCAGGTAGTGACTATTGTGAGTGGACCCTGCCATAACACCCGGCACCTTGTGGCCTCCACCATCTGGCAGACACATGGCCTGGGTGGGACTGACCTCCCCCACCGCCACCCGTGCAGGATTTGAAGAAGGAAGTATCCAGACACCAAACCAATCCGGACCCAGCATCCTCTGGGGTGTAGCAATTAGTTGAGGTGGGCATATGACCTAATCTGAGCCAGTGGGTGTCTCCCTGGTCCCACCTGAGGGCAAGCTTCTCTTGGGGAGCAAGCAGTCTACAAATAGGTCGCTGATGTTGTTGGTGCTGCAGGAAAGGAAGCTAGCTCGAGTGCCAGAATTGTTTTAAATGTATTCTCAGCACTCCCCTTTGCATCTCAGGAATTACCGAGCATGACGGCTGACATGAGCTCTACATTTTGCTTCCTTCCCTCTTCACGCCAGACAAGATGCAGACTTGTCCCCATTCACACAGCACCACTATTTTGACTCAGCTTTTATGAAGATTTTGTTTTTCCCCCGCACCCCCCAAAATATTTTTTACTCAATTTAAATGTGGAAATAGTTTCTTAGCACTCACTCATTGGGGCTAGTTAACAGTTGTAAATAATATAGCAAGAATTAGGGGAGGATAAGTGATTCCTCTGACCCATATAACCAACAGCACAATATATGGAGGGTACTGTGTATGTAAAGTGTGTCTTCGGGTGAAGGGCAGAGTGCAGAAATGATGTTAGGAGTAATATGATTTTGTATCTAAAATGATGGAGAACTGCTTTTGGTGACAGGATTATCTGGGAAATGCTTCAGCTGTTTATTTCATTATTCCTATTCCAATTTCCTCTCTGTTACTTGTACAAAACCCAGTGGGTTCTCAAAGACTAGATAGGGCAAAGATTACTTTTCCCAAAT
>PISX010020454.1:0-12268 GCA_004024625.1 Mellivora capensis | reverse complement strand
GTCTCTGTCCAGAAAATCCGGTTTTTGCAATTACCCAGGATAATAAAATTGTCCCGGCTGAATTCAAGACCTTGTCTGTAAGGGTTCCTCCACTTCTGCAGCCAAATAAGAGTAACAGCAGGCACTAGAGTGGGAAGTATACAAGAGCTCTGCATGGGGGCAGGGGGCAGGCGAGCATCAAGATTCAAGGTCATGCCAGGGACGTGACCTTGACAAAGTCATCAACATCTCTTGGCTTCTGTTACATCATCTATTAGATGGGGTCCCTGAAGCCTAACTGCCTAACTTGACCGGGGGAGGAGGGCTGGGAAGATAAAGATCAACATTCTTTCAAAGAAAAGGAGGAAAAGAAGACGGGGGCCTGGGTGGCTGGGTGGGTTAAAGCCTCTGCCTTCAGCTCCTGTCATGATCCCAGGGTCCTGGGATCGAGCCCCACATTGGGCTCTCTGCTCAGCAGAGTTCCTCCTCTCTCTGTCTTTGCCTGCCTCTCTGCCTACTTGTGATCTCTGTCAAATAAATAAATAAAATCTTAAAAAAATCTTAAAATAAATAATCAAATATAATCAAATAAATAAATATAATCTTAAAAAAAAGGAGGAAAAGAAGAAAGGAATGGCGAGGGAGGGAGGGAGGGAGGAAGAACAGATTGTATTATTTCCAGAGAGATGTGTGTATTGAAATTAGTGAGGTGTCTCCAGGGTTGGAAGTTCTATAGAAAGATCGAAGTCATATAAGGGAACGGTGTGTGAGTATGGGGAATGATGCTAAGGACAGGAGATGTTATTGGAGGAGGTACCATAGTAACAAGGGCCCCTGGACTATTCGAAGGCTGGGCACTCACCATAGTGTGGAATAATGGTCCAGGCCATGGCAGACGCATAGATACCCCCCGTCATCCAGAAGATGCCCAGCCAACTAAGGTGTTCTCCTCGCTTCTCCCGAGATAAGAATTCAGAAAAATAGGCAAATACAATGGGCAGGGCACCCCCAATCCTGCATAAAGAAAATGTCAAAAAGAAAGAATTGAGTCATATGCTAAAAATGGGCATAGCAGAAGCCTCATTGCCTTATACCCCACCCTTGTGAATTTGAAAGACCAGCCAAGGCAGGGTCAGGTTTATTTGACCTTATACACTAACTTTACAACCTTTTTCTAAGATTTAACCTTGATATAATATCTTTGAGGTCAAACACAAAACTTAGTCCAAGGTTTTCTGGAAGCACCACTTCGAGCTAGAGTAGCAGGGTGCATGGAACCCTGGTATGCCAGGGTCCAGCAAAGCCCTGCATGTACGTACCCTATCCCTGAGAGGAGTCGACAGAAGAGGAAGGATCCGTATCCCTGCACGAAGGAGGAAAGAGAGGCGAAGGAGGCGTTGAGGGCCAGAGACATGCTGAGGACTCTCTTCCTCCCCAGCTTATCAGCCAGGCCCCCAAGGACGAAGGCCCCGGCCATCATTCCTAGGTAGACTATCAGCCCTGCAGGAGTAGGGTGAAGGGAGAGAAGAGAGGGAGGAAAGAAGAGACAAGACATTAGAAACCATGAAATGTGCTAGAAAATCCGATGCCTATTTTTATGCATTCTAGAAATTCCGTGTCCCAGACATAAAAGGTGGACTCCAACAGATGTTCGTGGCAAATTGGAAATGCTATACAAATTCAAATTCTTAAGAATGTTATCCAAAAAAATAACCTCACAGATTGATACATATGCGCACATGCTAAAATAAATCAACCATAGCTCAGTCTGATGCACCTTTCTTGAAGATGGGTCTTCACAGGCATAATCTGCAGAAGGCAGTGTTGTCGTTTTATTTTTAAGCAAAAAAGAGTGCTTGTGTTATAAAAATCCTTACCTGCAGGGGTAAGTTTAAAGAGAGAATTTCCAGGAAAAAAATGGCCAAAGGCGGGTAAGGAACATGGGAAGGAAGAAAAAAGTACAAGCGTAAAACAGCAATTACCAACAAGCCTGGCTATTTTGTTACTCCCAAAAGAGATCTCCTCCATGTTATAACCTATATTCAGCTTCCTTAGGGGAGTGCAGAAGAGACTAGCAATGAGCCTTCCTTTCTTTAACATATGCAACTTATACTTGCCTTCTAATAATAAGATCAGTTCATTTAAGATATCATATATTGTTGTTGACATGTTTATGGTGTTCCAGTGAAAGTCAGCACCCTCACAGACGTGGTCCATCTCCAGAAGCACACAGACAAGTCCTTCCTGCTAAATATTGAGCTTTTACTAATTATCAACAATAGTGCTGAGTGCATACGTGATTTAGTCTACCTGTGAAGGAAACTTTGCAGACCATCCTTCACCAGGAGAAAATAACTGAATACAAACTATGGAAGAATCCTTTCCCCAGCCTTAACTGTAAATTGAACAAACACTGTCTTTCTCAGAAAGGAAGCCTCTGGACCTGCAGATGCTTTATTTATGCAGATGTGTGTCAAAAAGGGCCAACATAAAGCAAAGAGCTTCAACTAGCTGGTTAATGAACTTGAAGCTCGTCCCCAAAAGGAAAGATTTGACTACGCTCTGTTTTATCTTCCCCATGACAGAGTTCCTTCTTTTATCGTCTGATTCTCTGAGATGAAAAGAAAGTATAACTTTGGTGTTGTCAAGGGTCTTCACAAAGATTTTCTTCACTCACCTGGGTTGTAACTCTTAGCCTTATGCTATGGAAGATACTATTTTCTTTTACATTTCCATCTATGCTGTTACTTCATGGAATATGTCTAGGTGTCTACAAAGTATTTATTGAATGTCTATTACTAAGTAAGCATTCTTGTAGTTACTGCTGTTACAGTGGGGTCCGAACACATGAAAATCCCTGGCTTCAGAGAGCTTACATTCCCGTTGGGGGAAAGAGATAATAAATAAATGAGTAAAATATACAGTTAGTGGGTGACCGGTAAGAGTTCTAGAGAAAAATAATATGAAGGAGGGAAACAGGATGAACCAGGATAGGAGGGGGCAATTTTAAAGAAGATGGTTCAGGGAGCCCTCTCTGAGAGGGACATTCGGGCAAAGACCTGAAAAAAGTCAACCATGAGAATGTCTAGGGGAAATTGGTGAGCCCATCCTCCTGGTTCTGCCATTTCTCTGCATCCTCAGAGGACCCACAGAGAAGTAATAGGGTGAGGGTCCCCCCTCCTCACTATTTTACCAGTCTCCCAGCTCAGAAAATGTGGTGAGCAATTTCCCACTAATATTAGGTCACCAACACTTGTGTTTCAGAAAATGAGTCAAGACTTGCAAATACAACTCATACTATGTGTCATGCTGTGTCGTAATAATGTGTGGGTCAGTGTGCCCTGCTAGACTATGAGTCTATCTCCAATCCAGCCCTGACCAACAAATGGTCTCCAACATCTAGTTCCCTGCAGTCTTAATCATGCTCAGTTCTTAGCCATTGTGAGTCGTGTCCAGCAGGACTGACTTACTCATTGATGGAGGCTTACATCCATCTTCTGCTGCCATGACCCAGGCCCACAACATAAGCCTGAGTGAGGGTCAGGCTGCAGCCTCCCTGTTACTTTTACCTGGTGGTTCCAGTCCACACGACTGGCTTTGTGTCTGCTCCTGAGATCCTGATCCCCATGTTGGTTTCTGATTAGCATCTGATACCCCAATCCATTGGAAAAGACCCAAACTCTGTCCATGCCTAACCAGGTCCTCCCTAGGAAAGAACTGGATTCTACTTCCTCTGACTTAGGTAACACACTTAACATGATGGCCATAGTCAGGAGCCCCATATCTGAGATGCCCTGTCCTTTTTCCCCTTTTTGATGGATCACAGGGATGTCACCACCAACCCAACATAAAGTAAGATTTTACAGAAGCCCTTGTACTTGGTAATTTAGATCTCTAGACCAGAGCAGAGAGGGAACAAGTCTGTTCAGCTTCCAAATTTTATTGGCCTCAGCTCAACTTCTTGTCAAGAATTACCGATACCCCATTCATCTTAAAGAATGATACTCTCATGATACATGGTCAATAACATTTGGGATAAAGAAATAGATGTTGAAAGGAAGAAATAAAGGGAGGAAGGGAGGGAGAGAGTCCTGCCCAAATTGCACAGCAAATGTTACGGGTGCTTTAAATGGATGAGTAATACAGCAATAGATCATGAGAGCCTAATATATCACATCATAGCACCAAGGTAGCAGACACAGAGTGAGCCCCTGCCATTAGCCTGGCTCCCTTGAAGCATCTCACAGGCATTGTTGGTCCCACTTAATGCTCGCAACAACCCAGTAGATACTAGTGTTCCTGCTTGAGAAAGGAAGAAACCGATTCACAGAGAGTTAAAGTGGTTCCCCAAGGTCACATACTAGTGGGAGTACCAAGATTTTGATCTGAGAATTCCAACCTCAGAGCTGATGCTTTAACTACTACGCTTCACTGTTCTTTATAGATAAGCATTGGACAGATCTCTTGGCTCTGTTTTAGTTTAATCTTTCCTTGTTTGCTCATCCCCAGAACGGCTTTCTAAGTGGTGCCTGGTTCCTTCCTTTCAAGGCGTTAAACAATACATTATATGGTCATCTCCTGGTGAGAAACAATGTTCCAATAAAGGCATGTGCTGGGTATTATATAAACACAGAAAAGGAACACAGCCTGGATACACTTCGCTCAATGTGGGAAAGCTTCCAAAAGAAGTCATTGCGCTGTGGGTGGAGGACACAGAGAAGCTAGTCAGGTTTCCATCTTGGTGGTGGGGGGAGTGCGTCCCAGGCAGGGGCAGGCAGCAGGTGCAAAAGACAGAGAGGCAAAAAGAACACCTAATATGTTTGGGCAGTGCCTCCCAAGTAGTTCAGTGTGAGTAGAGCCGAGTGCACGTGGGGGAACCTGGTGAGGCACAGAGGTGAGACAGTAGAGCGGAGACCACCTCATAAATGGCTCATGGGGGTGTGTGTGTGTGAGAGAGAGAGAGAGAGAACACATATGCATTTTTGGATGCATACATGTAGTTATGTGTGTGCACGTGGCTGTCTGCATCATATGTGTGGGCCTATACATTGGGAGGAAGGGAGATGAGAAATCAAAGGAGTGGTCAGGAGATTGGCTGAGAACCAGTCTGCACACTCCTTATCCTGGTCCCACTCCCGAAAAAAACACTAGCAGCCAATTAAAGTTTATTTTCCTTTTCTCAATAAAACTATCCTTAGCACTTCTCAAATGTTACTGCGCACACATAAGTCATGGGAGGATCTCATTAAAATCATATTTTGATTCAGCAAGTCTGGTGTGGGGCCTGAGAGTCTGCATTTCTTTTTCCAGTTGAGAGAGGCAAAACACATGCAAGCCAGGGTAGGGGCGGTGCAGAGGGAGAAGGAGAAAGAGAATCTTAAGCAGGCTCTGTACCCACTGTAGAGCCTGCTGAGATCATGACCTGAGCCAAAATCAAAAGTCAGATGCTTAACTGACTGAGCTAACCAGGCACCCCTGAGATTCTGCATTTCTTTTTTTTTTTTTTTAAGATTTTATTGATTTATTTGAGAGACAGCACGAGTGAGAGAGAGAATGAGGCAAGCAGAGAAGCAGAGCGAGAGGGAAAAGCAGACTTCCAGCTGAGCAGGGAGCCTGACATGAGGCTGGATCCCAAGACCCTGAGATCATGACCTGAGCCAAAGGCAGACACCTAACCGACTGAGCCACCCAGGCGCCCCGAGATTCTGCATTTCTAACAAGGCTGGTGTTGCTGATCCACAGACCACACTCTGAACAATGGGAAGCCATAGCACACACATCTTCCTAGAAGCACAGTAAGGGGTAGTGATGAGAATCCCATCTGTAGAACCCCCAAATCTACTTCACTGGTTGTGAGATTTGGGAGGAAATTCTCACACCATCTAAGGGCCTTACCATCACACATGTAAACTGAAGACTAGATAATTTCCAAGCTGACTTCCTACTCATCTGTCTTTTAAAAATATAAATCACGAACAATGATGTTGTGTGGATTTCGCAGGAAGCACATGTTCAGAGTTTAAAAGTAAACCCAGACACACATGTTTGATTTAAACTATCGTGAATGCCACAGGAGACATGTCTAGGGACCATACGTGGCCAAGGGCCAAAAGTAGCTCCTAGGGCACCAGTGTGCAATCTCGGCCATGAACATTGTGTCAGTTACTAAACTATTGTCACTCAGCCCCGAAACCACCCTTCCAGCCCCTAGTTTGTCCACAAACATCTGTGCATTGCCCAGCAGGTGCTGCTAGGCCTTGCCAATAGGGGGCACTAGAGAGAGAGAGAGACAGACAGACTGAAAGGCTGGACCAGGAAGGGGATGTGTGCTTTCTTTCTTTTTTTTTTTTTTTTTTAAGATTTTATTTATTTATTTGACAGCGATTACAAGTAGGCAAGAGAGGCAGGCAGGGAGAGAGAGGAGGAAGCAGGCTCTCCACGGAGCAGAGAGCCCAATGTGGGGCTCGATCCCAGGACCCTGGGATCATGACCTGAGCTGAAAGCAGAGGCTTTAACCCACTGAGCCACCCAGGCGCCCCTGGGACGTGTGCTTTCTGTTCCCATGAATTCCACCCCGGCCTTGATCACCAGGCTGCAGCAATGCCGCACCACACGGGAGCGGCTGGATCCAATTAGCAGAAGCAGCCACATCCTGTCCTCCCCTCCTCTCCCACACCAACACCAGCCAGCGAGGGTCCCCTCTCTAGAGATCTGAGTTACAGCTCCGTGAGCTCCCTTCTCTGTGCTGTTGAGGTATAATAATTCCATTCTCTTCCCTTTATTCCCCCAGTCCCAGGTGGCAGCTGCTGCTTGCTTGCCTTCACCATCCCAGTGTACTTTAGAAACACGGTGCGCTTACCCCACTCATCGTTTTTTATATTAAATTCTCTCTGTTCCAATAACTAGTTATGAGTTGTGTCTCCTGACTATGCCCTGACCGAGGCAGACACATCAGCAAACCGATGCAGCATAGAGATTGGATATTGAATCCAACTCCTTCGCTTTACTAGCGGAGGATGCCGAGCCCCAGATCAGGGCAGAGACTCTCCTGGAAATTCCCTGCTGGCTCAGGAGCTGCTGGCACCATGCTCTGGGATCCTGGCCCCGAGCCTGGTGCTACTGTCCAAGGCAGAGGAAGAACTAGAAAGAACTAGAAACTAGAAAGAGTTCTTCAAAATGCAGGGAATCAGAATATGCCTCCCCCACCCCCCCCAAATGTGTGCTACTTTGGTCTAAGGATTATTTTGAGTTGAAGACGGTTGAGAAACAGCAGACCCCAAGGGAAAGCTCTCTGCCCTTCTGCACATTTGCCTAAAAGCAGGCTTAGGCTTTTTAATCACTGCCGGGGCTTACCAGCCCAGAGACAGCACCGAGAGGGATCCACAGAACAGTCCTTCCTAAACAACCTTGTCTTCTGTTAGTTTGCCCCGTTTGCCACTCAGGGAATCCTACCAGTCCTTTCCTTCATCTCCTTCCTTCCCTACAAATATACTGCTCTTCGTGAAGTTGCTAAGACCAAAGTCCTACCCATCCCTTTGAATGACTCCTGTGTCTGGGCATTGCACATGCTTATAAACTGTTTTTCTCTTGTTAATCTGTCTTTTGTCAGTTTAATTCACAGGGCCTGCAGCCTGGGACAGCTGAGGGAGGAAGTTCTTTCTCCCCTGCGCTTGTTGGCAGGCTCTGACAAGGAAGAATGGGAGGAAGAAGGGCCGATCCACAGAGAAGAGATATATAAAATTAGCAATGCCTCTGAAATGGCTGTTCTATTAAACTCATTTAAAACCTGTCTTTAGCAGAGGAAATTAAGACAATAAATTTGGATAATTGAAATGCAATGGAGTTATCAAAAATTACTTTAGCACGAAGCAGATAAGGGACTAGCTAGAAAACTGGAAACCCTATCCTTCTTCAGTTCCACTCTACAACCTCGCTGGCATATTAAGGAAATGCCCCCCAATACACGAGCTTTTTAAGGAAATTAAAAACCAAAACTGTTAACTTGCAGAGTAGGGGGAGGGGAATGAAGGACGTGCATGTGGGAGGGTGAGAAGGGTTTTTAATCCATGATAACACCACAGAGGAAATGAAATATGCCTCTATGGAAGGAGGAGGAACCCACACAGAGGAAGAGCCCGGTCTTGAAAGCAAGATGATCCAGCTGTGAGTCCTGGCTCTGGGATTTACCCACAGCAAGACCACATGCAGCCCATTCAGCACCCCTGATCATTGCTCCTTCTTCGTAAAAGTCAGGTGATAGTGCTGGTCTTGCAGAGTTGTTAGGCTGACATGGGATTACAGCTGATTGAAAGTACCTAGCAGGGTGCCTGGCACAAAGTAAATGCACAATTAATAAAAGTTGCTACTGTGGTTATAAGCAGGGCTGCAGAGAACTGGCTGAGACCTCAGAAAGCCACAGGATTAGAAAAATGAAAATACGTTGGTGGTATTTTAAAGATTTTGTTTATTTATTTGACAGACAGAGATCACAAGTAGGCAGAGAGGCAGGTGGAGAGAGAGGGGGAAGCAGGCTCCCCGCTGAGCAGAGAGCCCAATGCGGGGCTCGATCCCAGGACCCTGAGATCACGACCCGAGCTGAAGGCAGCTGCTTAACCAACCAAGCCACCCAGGCGCCCCAAGTTGGTGGTATTTTAAAATCAAACCAACCATATATGAAAGGACAGAGACTAGCAGAAGAAACTTATTTATAGTAGCATGCCCTTTAAAAGCACCTCCCTCTCTCGGTACCTGAAGCAGAAGCCAGGTTCCATTTTTTTTAACTAAAACATTTTTCAAGTTTCCTCCAATAAAACTTCCCGGGGCATTTTTTTTTTCTTTTTCCTGACTCATATTTAAGCTGCCAGATTGTCATCTCCTTCAAGAGGCATCCCTGATGTTCCAAACTAGGACTCAACCAACTTCTTCTGTTAAAGGGGCAGAGAAAATACAGTTCACTTGTCAATCGCTTACTTTGCAGATGTCCTGTGGTCTCTGTGAAATCGTCTTCTTCTTCCTTTTTTTTAACAATCCTTTAAAAATGTACAAAAACGGGGCGTCTGGGTGGCTCAGTGGGTTAAAGCTTCTGCCTTCGGCTCAGGTCATGGTCTCAGGGTCCTGGAATCGAGCCCCGCATCAGGCTCTCTGCTCAGTGGGGAGGCTGCTTCCTCCTCTCTCTCTCTCTGCCTGCCTCTCTGCCTACTTATCTTTGACAGATCTCTGTCAAATAAATAAAATCTTTAGGGGAAAAAAATGTACAAAAACGGGCCATAGTTTCCAGAACCCCTGTTCCAAAGGAAATTCTGTCCTCCCTGCTGGTACTGTTCCTTCCTTCCTAGCACATATGCCTGTTTGCTACTTATAGCAACATCCGTCCAATCCCTCAGACCGCAGACTCCTGGAGGAAGGGACTGTGTTGGTTTTGTTCGAGTGAAATTCTCTCTGTGTCTCTAGCGTCCAGCTCAGAGGCTGGCACACGGTAAGTACACTGTTAAAATTCATTCAAGAAATAAATATAAGAATTCAAAATCAATATAGAAAAATCTGAAAAATTTAAAAAAGTAGAAAAGTGAACGTAAAAACTGTCCACCCCAAAGTGTTGTTACAGCCTGTGTTGGTCTTTGTGTATCTACTTGTCTACCTACAAGGGCATATTTGGTTTACCTAGCTGAGACTAATCTGTATTGGAAGTTTTTCCATTTGATAAATAACTCCACAAAGAACATCTTTGTGCGTATGTCCTTGTCCGCCTTGCTGGTCATTTGCTCAGAACTGATTCCAAGAAATGAAATCATGAGGTCAAAAGGGCTCAGTGAATTTGTGGCCCCTGAGACACGATGCCAGAGTTCTTTCCCAAGAGCTCATATATACATATCGACCTCTTGCGATCTCTAGAGATGTTTTTCGTGTAAACAAAAGGATTTACACTTTGCATCAGAGGCAACAGGATGAAGTACACAATTAACCAAAGACAAAGAAGCCATTTCTAACTTTCTTTTTTTTTGCTTGAATACATAGAAATTAAATGCATTAATTATCTTGGGAGGATTCTAAGCTCTCTTTCCCTACAACCACTCATTTATTGGGCTGTGCTTTGTAGGGATCAAAATCAGTACCTCCCAAATGAACTATCTCCATTACATTTCTTTATTATTCAGCCAAATATACCTTTTTTTAAAAGATTTTATTTATTTATTTGACAGAGATTACAAGTAGACAGAGAGGCAGGCAGAAAGAGGAAGGGAAGCAGGCTCCCTGCTGAGCAGAGAGCCCGATGCGGGGCTCGATCGCAGGACCCTGGAATCATGACCAGAGCCCAAGGCAGAGGCTTTAACCCACAGAGCCTCCCAGGTGCCCCCCAAATATACCTTTTTAAAGGGCAATATTCTCTTGGACTAGGGCCTGGGAGGTTAATGTGCTAAAGGTTTAACATATATAGGAATCCCCTAGTGAAGTCTCACTTGGATATTAAGTAATGGAAGACCATCAGATCATCTATCTGCACACCTCCATGTGATCAGATGCATTTGGTGAAGTCAGCCGAGTGCTGTGTGTGTACGACATATGGATGCTTGGAAACTTCTGGGATGAATAAACACTTTCCTTTGGATCCAGGTACTTGGCACAGAAAAGGTTTGGCTTTAATAACTTGTCAAGTAAAAACCAATCTGGCAATCATGATGTTGGACTTTTCTAGTACTTTATGTGTCTAATAAGCTCAAGTGAATGAATCTTTGGAAGCATGTTAACTTTCCTAAACTACTGAAAGGTGGAACTCTTCCCCAAATCTCATATAACATATTTATCTAGAAAAAAACATGCAGAGGAGAAAGGAAGGGACAAAGGAACTAGTATCTGTTTAGGTCTACTACATGCTAAGTATTTATATAGTAGGTGACATAGGTAATAATTTTAAATTGCCATTCCAACAGTGTGAGAGAAGATTAATGTACTGATTTAACAGATGAAGAGATTGAGATTAAGAGTTTCCCTCTCTGACCACAATTATTATATAAAATATCTAAGCTTCCTGACATCTGATGGAAGAAATCCAGGCTTGCAGGTGAGTGACTCACCAATGACGCAGATTACAGAGTCACCCCCAAGAGAAGATACACCAGGACTATTCAGGGACACTTAGGTTGGATAAGACATTTGTCACTCTGGCAGAGGATACATCACACTCACTCACATCTGGCCTTCAGCTCAGGAGAAGCCACAGCCCTATGAGTAGAGTAGAATTACCCCTTCTGGAAATTCTAGGTTCTGTGTAAGACCAACAGGTCCAAAGATGGAAGTCTGCAGACAGACTGGGGAGTCTGAGGAACAGAAGCCCCTTGCTTTAGCAACATTGTGTAGGGGTAGGACCTTAAATCAGGAAGGGGTTCTTTCTTCAACCATACTTATGGGAAATAAGGACCCTACAAGGCAGCCTGGAGACTTCACCATCCCAGTGCTGTGTGACCAAGCTTAAGCCACGAGGCAATATTCTGGGCCAACCCATGAGCCTGTAAGGAGGCCAAGCCTCAGATCCCCAGCCATGTCTTCGGTGAGTGGAAGACAGGCCCACAGCCATGGTGGGAGCAAGGGCAAAGAAAGGATTCAGGTCATTAGTAAGGTTTCTGTCCACTAGCCCTGGGGCAAAGTGGTACCTGGTACTTCCCTCAATCTTCTCTCACACGGAAACAAGAAGCATCAAGAAGCATTTCCTGAGAATACTGTGAGAATCTTGAAATTGCCTTGTTCACACACTACCACACTAGAGATCTCTTAGAAAAACAAAGCTTCCCTTCAATGTACCTCCCACAGCAGGTGAGAGGAGGTGAGGCTGGTGATGGAGGGTGTCACCTGGGCTAGAGCCAGTGACACCTGGCTTTAGAGATATGACATCTCTGACAGCTGTCCTGGTACTGTGCACATCTCAGATGTGATCATGACCCAGAGAGACTCAACAATCCCTTAGCCATTCCATTAAAGACCAAGTCAGGGCTGTCACTGTGGTCATTTCTAGAGGGTGGACCAGTCCAGGAGAATCACAATAAAGCCAGTTATGGAGACAGCCAAGAGCCAGAAGCTGAGAAAGGAGTAGATAATAAGAGATCAGGAGAGGAAACCCAAGTCTTTGCAAGGAAATTTATTAAGCCCCATTCTCTACATGTCAGGGAACCTGGAATAGGGGCATAAACATAAATAAATCCTAGCCCTCTGCTTTCAAAAAATGCACAATCTAATGGAAATAAAGAGGTAGGGAAATGGGGAGTGGTGGATCAGGGCAAGGGCCAGAGAAGGGAAG
>PISX010020453.1:0-35653 GCA_004024625.1 Mellivora capensis | reverse complement strand
TGGGGCTCGATCCCAGGACCCTGGGATCATGACCTGAGCCAAAAGCAGGGGCTTTAACCCACTGAGCCACCCAGGCGCCCCAATAATAAGGGACTTTAACATCCCCCTCACTGAAATGGACAGATCATCTAAGCAAAAGATTAACAAGGAAATAAAGGCTTTAGATGACACACTGGACTAGATGGACAACACAGATATATTCAGAACATTCTATCCCAAAGCAACAGAATACACATTCTTCTCTACTGCACATGAAACATTCTCCAGAATAGATCACATCCTGGGTCACAAATCAAGTCTCAACCATACCAAAAGATTGGGATCATTCCCTGCGTATTTTCAGACCACAATGCTCCGAAAGTAGAACTCAATCACAAGAGGGAAGTTGGAAAGAACTAAAATACATGGAGGCTAAAGAGCATCCTACTAAGGAACGAGTGGGTCAACCAGGAAATTGAAGAAGAATTTTTTAAAAATCATGGAAACAAATGAAAATGAAAACACAACTGTTCAAAATCTTTGGGACACAGCAAAGGTGGTCCAGAGAGGAAAGTATATAACCATACAAGCCTTTCTCAAGAAACAATAAAGGTCTCAAATACACAACCTAACCCTACACCTAAAGGAGCTGGAGAAAGAACAGTTAAGAAAGCCTAAACCCAGCAGGAGAAGAAAAATCATAAAGAACAGAGCAGAAATCAATGAAATAGACACACACAAAAATAGTAGAACAGATCAACAAAAGTAGTAGCTGGGTCTTTGAAAGAATTAATAAGATTGATAAAGCCCTGGCCAGACTGGTCAAAAAGAAAAAAGAAAGGACCCAAATACATAAAATCATGAATGAAAGAGGAGAGATCACAACCAACACCAAAGAAAGACAAACAATTATAAGAACATATTATGAGCAACTCTACACCATCAAATTTGACAATCTGGAAGACATGGATGCATTCCTAGAGACATATAAACTACCACAACTGAACCAGGATGAAATAGAAAACCTGTACAGAACCATAACCAGTAAGGATATTAAAGCAGTCATCAAAAATCTCCCAACAAACAAGAGCCTAAGGCCAGATGGCTTCCCAGGGGAATTCTACCAAGCATTTAAAGAAGAATTAATTCCTATTCTCCTGAAACTGTTCCAAAAAATAGAAATGGGAGGAAAACTTCCAAACTCATTTTATGAGGCCAGCATCACCTTGATCCCAAAACCAAAAACTCCATCAAAAAGGAAAATTATAAACCAATATCCTTGATGAACACGGATGAAAAATTCTCAGCAAACTACTAGCCAATAGGATCCACAAGTACATTAAAAGGATTATTCACTGTGACCAAGTGGGATTTATTCCTGAGCTTCAAGGTTGGTTCAACATCTGCAAACAATGTGATATAATGCATTAATAAAAGAAAGAATAAGAACCACATGGTACTTTCAATAGATGCTGAAAAAGCATTTGACAAAGTACAGCATCCTACCTTGACCAAAACTCTTCACAGTGTAGGCACAGAGGGTAAATTCCTCAATATCATCAAAGCCATTGGTGAAAAACCCACAGCGAATATCATTCTCAATTGGGAAAAACTGAGAACCTTTCCCCTAAGGTCAGGAACACAGAAGGGTTGTCCACTGTCTTCACTGCTATTCAACTTATTACTAGAAGTCCTAGCCTCAGGAGCACCTGGGTGGCTCAGTGGGTTAAAGCCTCTGCCTTGGTTCAGGTCATGATCCCAGAGTCCTGGGATTGAGCCCCGAATCGGGCTTTCTCTGCTCAGCAGGGAGCCTGCTTCCCCCTCTCTTCCTGCCTCTCTGCCTACTTGTGATCTCTGTCAAATGAATAAATAAACTCTTAAAAAAAAGAAGTCCTAGCCTCAGCAATCAGACAACAAAAAGAAATAAAAGGCATCGGAATCAGCAAAGAAGTTAAACTCTCACTGTTTGTAGATGATATGATACTTTATGTGGAAAACCCAAAAGACTCCACTCCAAAACTGCTAGAGCCTCATACAGGAATTCAGTAACGTTTCAGGATATAAAATCAATGCACAGAAATCAGTTGCATTTCTATATACCAACAGCAAGACAGAAGAAAGAGAAATTAAGGAGTCAATCCCATTTACAATTGCACCCAATCCATAAGACACCTAGGAATAAACCTAACCAAAGAGGCAAAGAACCTCTACTCTGAAAACTATAAAGTACTCATGAAAGAAGTTGAGGAAGACAGAAAGAAATGGAAAAATGTTCCATGCTCTTGGATTGGAAGAACAAATATTGTGAAAATGACTATTCTACATAGAGCAATCTACACATTTAAGGCAATCCCCATCAAAATACCATCATTTTTTTTTTTCAAAGAAATGGAACAAATAATCCTAAAATTTATATGGAACCAGAAAAGACCCCGAATAGCCATAGGAATGTTGGAAAAGAAAACCAAAGCTTGTGACATTACAATTCCAAATTTCAAACTCTATTACAAAGCTGTAATCATCAAGATAGTATTGGACTGGCACAAAAAGAGACACATAGATCAACAGGACAGAATAGAGAGCCCGGGAATGGACCCTCAACTCTATGGTCAACTAATCTTCAACAAAGCAGGAAAGAATGTCCAATGGAAAAAAGACAGTCTCTTCAACAAACGGTGTTTGGAACATTGGACAGCCACATGAAGAATGAAACTGGACCATTTCCTTACACCACACACAAAAAATTGACTCAAAATGGATGAAAGACCTCAATGGAAGACTGGAATCCATCAAAATCCTTGAGGAGAACATGGGCAACAACCCCTTTGACCTCAGCCACAAAAACTTCTTCCAAGAAACATCGCCAAAGGCAAGGGAAGCAAGGGCAAAAACGAACTATTGGGACTTTATCAAGATCAAAAGCTTTTTGCACAACAATGGAAACATTCAACAAAACCAAAAGACAACTGACAGAATGGCAGAAGATATCAACAAATGACATATCAGATAAAGGGCTAGTATCCAAAATGTATAAAGAATTTACCAAACTCAACATCCAAAGAACAAATAATCCAATCAAGAAATGGGCAGAAGATATTACCAGACATTTCTGCAAGGAAGACATCCAGATGGCCGACAGACACATGAAAAAGTGCTCAACATCACTCAGCATTAGGGAAATACAAATTAAAACTACAGTCAGATATCACCTCACACCAGTCAGAATGGCTAAGACTGACCAGTCAGGAATTGATAGGTGTTCGTGAAGATTCAGAGAAAGGGGAACCCTCCTACACCATTGGTGGGAATGCAAGCTGGTGCAGCCACTCTGGAAAACAGCATGGAGGTTCCTCAAAAAGTTGAAAATAGAGCTGCCCTATGACCCAGCAATCACACTACTGGGTATTTACCCTAAAGATACAAAAGTAGTGCTCTGAAGGGGCATGTGCACCCGATTGTTTATAGCAGCAATGTCTACAATAGCCAAACTATGGAAAGAACCTAGATGTCCATCAACAAATGAATGGATAAAGAAGATGCGGTATATATACAATGGAATACTATGGAGCCATCAAAAGAAATGAACTCTTGACATTTACAATGACATGGATGGAACTAGAGGGTATTATGCTAGGAGAAATAAGTCAATCAGTGAAAGATAATTATCATATGATCTCTCTGATATGAGGAATTTGAGAGGCAGGGCAGGGGGTCCTGGGTGGGTGGGGAGGGAAAAAATGAAACAAGATGGGACTGGGGAAGGAGACAAACCATAAGAGACTCTTAATCTCACGAACCTAACTGAGTTTTTGCTGGGGGGTAAGGAGGTAGGGATATTGTGACTGGATTACAGACATTGGGGAGGGTATGTGCTATGGTGAGTGCTGTGTAATGTGTAAGCTTAATGATTCACAGATCTGTACCCCTGGAGCAAATAATACATTATATGTTAATTTAAAAAACTAGCTAAGGATTAAGCTATTATTGTATATATAGCTGTCACATAGGAAATACTCATAAATGGGACCATTATGATTTATTATTGCTAGGATTATTATTGATCTGAATTTCATTTTAAGATAATTTATTTAAGTATTGTACAATTTCTTACCCAGTATCAGTTCATCACAGGAAAAAAAAAAAAAGAGAGAATTGCATGCCAACACCTACCTTGGCTTCCCCTAATGTAATAACCTTAGGAAGGAATTAATAAATTCTATAGTAAAGATATCTTTTTTTCTTTTAATCTAGCATACTAACATTTTCTTCTTTGACTTCAAAGAAAACTGAAACAGTATGCTCTCTCTTTAAAAAAAAAAAAAGAGTGCTTATTAATGTGTTCTACACACTGCCTTTGGGAAATCTGTTCTTAAAATTACTCCGTGCTTCAGGCAAATTGAATACCTGTCCATTCTTGGATTACACTTGTGCTTTGACCCACTGGGCCGTTTTCATGCTGTCTGCTCCATCTTCAACACCTTAGCTTCTCTTCTCTGCCTAATGACTTGTACATGTATTTTGATTCTACCACTGTGTTGAAAGTTTTTTGAGCACTGAAATACATCAACTTAATTTTATAAAATCTTCCAGAATATCATATATACAGCAGAGACTTTCTTATTTGTAACTTGAATGAGTACATAGTCACAGCTTACATAGCAAAGGCTCTTAGAGAGGGAAGAGGAGAATTAGGGGAGGCAAAAATGGACAGTGAAAGTCATGGGGAAAGACAAAATCTCTCAGCCATTATATAGTCAGGAGAAAAATACTGTTTCTATCCCTGATGGTGGAATGAGATGCAAGTGGAGCTTCACTGCCTGAAATGTGGAGGGTGGGAGTGGGGAAAGGAGCAAAAATAGCAAAAGTACTAGTATTTAAAATAGGCTTCTTCCAGTAGAGGACATTTTTTTGGAAGGATAGGAATTAAAAAAAAAAATTCCAGATTCTCAGCTTCTGTATATATTCTGTCCCAAACCTAAAGTACCTGTGGAGCCACTGAAGTTCAAGTTGTCCTTAAGGTTCCCCCTTCCCCTTCACACTCACCAGCTTTCCACGTGAAAAAAGAAAATCACAGCTCTCCAAAGGCTCATTGCCTCCCAAGGTATAAATCTTCCAGAGCAGCAAAGGAACAACTTTACTACTGTTTTAATCAAGGCATTATAACCAACCCTCCCACCCATCCATATAATTTGATATCTTGCATTTCATAGTCACACAGGAAAGTTTATAATATGTTTATATTATTTAACCAATTGTATTTTAATAGTTATAATGATAACTCAAAGAAGTAAAGAAGTTTAATAGTTAAAGCCTTTGGTTATATGAAAAAAATTTCAATTTATAAATGATTTTTGTTGTAGAGAACTATGATCAGATGATCAATAAAAGTCTTTCAAGCATAAAAGTATATTACATTAGGAAAAAATTCCTTGCAGAAAGTAAAATGAAAGTACAATTCAAGGAGAAAAAATAACAATGTAAAATTTCCAACATTACATTAGATCTTATACAAATACAAAATATGTAGATGATGGTTACCAAACTATTTGTAATTTGGGGGTATTTCTTTAAGATATTTAAAAGAATGATGAAAACTTTTATTTCTTAATGTCAATACTTAGACCGGCAGCTATTTTGAAATACTTTCTATTTCAAAAATTTCGGTTGAATATGAAAAATTGTAAATATCTACTTTAAAATGTGTGATAGGTATATTTTTTAAGTTGTTTTTAGAGATGTGTAGGTAATAAAAGAGATCACAAGCTTAAGGTTAAATAAAAGAATAGTCTTGAGCCTAATGATTATCACCCTACCTCTAGCTAAGGGCGGGGCGGGGATGAAGACAAGAAAGAGCTACTGATTTTCAGTGCACACAATTACACATATATATACACTCTCCTTTCCCTCATGACACCTAACCCCAGCCTTTGCCTTTCTCCTCCACCAGCTCCATTTCTGTCACATCTTTTAGTTAAAGCCAATAATTTCATTCATTGACAAGAATCAAAGACCAGGAATCTTAAATTACTCCAGAGCAATGACCTATGGTTGTCATCCTGCCCCCACCCTTCAAGGACCCCCTCTTCTGTAGCTAGAGGACGCAGCAGGAAATGGAGGCCCTTGAGGAAGTGGCAATAAGGACATTGGCCAGGAGGTAGAACCCCATGAGAAAGTGCACTGGGGTTAAGTGTGCAAAAAGGACTTTGAGTGAGGACAGCAGCAGGCCACTTCAGAAGCTGAACAGACTTAGAGATGATACTGACAGGTCATGAGTAGCTCCACACAAGGCAGACTTTATACGCTATGTGGACAGATGCAGTAGAGCACTTGTAAGCCCTCTGGGGCCTTGTGAGAAGGGAGAGACTTGGGTTCAGTGATCAGGGCAGGGCTCTGAGTCAGAAGACATGATGATAAGGCCCCAAGGCCAATGTCTATGCCCTTTGACTATTACTGTCACAGGCTGAAGACCTCCATGGTTGTCTGGGCCCCACATAACATCTTTAATTCTGAAAACCCCCCTGAGAAACACTTTCACTTTGTCCTCTTCAATCCTAGTGTCAAAATCACAGAGAGGGCTAAGAAAATATTTACTTAATTAAGGTGTAAACATGCACAATTTAAAAAATAGCTTAAATAAATGTTAAAGTTTTGCATGTTGATTTTCCACATTAATCCAATTCTGACAATAATTACTTCATCTTCCACTTCATTTATCTGGGTAAATCAGACTGCCTCCACCTGAGGGAAAAAACACCAGACCACAACACGGTCAGGCCCATTTTCAGATCACGGGATTGCAGTCAGTCCTGTCAAGGGCCTTGTGGGCAGGAACAGTGGGAAGCGTGATCCAAGTGCTTAGTATCATCAAAATATGTCATCAACAATGCTTTCATCTCTTACCCATGCACAAATACATGCATTTTAAGGTACTTGCCAAGATATCAATTCATTTAAAATGGTTGAAAATTATTTCTCCATATAAAACACTCAAGAAAGTAGGCTTTTGAAATTTATTTCTGGCCAAAGGAAAGTCCTCTAGAGTTCCCTTGGATAAATCTTTGTCTATGCCTGGGACCTATGTGCTATAACTTGAAGAAATGAGAAGTCCCTTGGAATCAGATGACCTCAGTTCCAACCCAAATCCACCATTCATTATTTGTATTACCTTAGCACCTCAGATACTTCTTCTGTAAAATGAAGATAGTGTCTGCCTCAAGAGAATGTTAAATAAGAATACTTTAAAATTGGAACCAATGTTAATTCCCTTCTTTTCTTTTTGACACTGGAAAAGTATTATCACAGCTTTAAATGCTTGGATTTGAAATGGTCTCCACCTGAGAGCAAAAGAACAATGAAATTAAATAGATTTTAAAAAAACAGTAATAATACAGACATTCTTGTGGGTTCAGCAAAAAGACCAACTTTAAAAAAAAAGCAAAAACTTAACAAATTATATGAATCTAGGTTAATTGTTCAGGAGCTTTTTCTGGTTGCAGTGAGCACTTAGAAACTTAAATCACTTCCGTTCATGAATATTAAATCAAATACATCTAATTTAGCCTACATTGATCTCCCAACATAAATAAGTGAGTCATATAATGAGTCACATAAGAGTATTAATTTTTTTGAAGGAAGAATACCAAGAGGATGATTTGATTTTAAGGAACTAGTTTTATTATTTTTTAGAAAGCAACTAAAGACTATAGAGATGCCACTGGAAATGTTTTGGATAATAAATAATACTGTGATAATAATGATAGTGATAATAGCAATAATTTAGTTAAAACTTACTGATACTTATGTTCCAGGTATGAGTGCTAAATATATTACAGGCACTGGTGGGACAATTTTATTTATATCAATTCCTTCCAGGCTCACAACAATCTTACACAATAGCCCTTGTTGTTGTTGTTTTGTTGTTCCCACTGTAAGAATGAAGAGCGTGGAGTCCAGAAAGTTCCCCAAGGAGAAAAGAGAGGACCTAGGAAGTAACCCTAAGATCTGCTTGCTTACTCTCTAGCTAGTAACATACCAGAAATAGAGGACCTGAGGAAACTGGAAATAAAAAGTAATCGGCCAAAGGAATTTTCCTTCTGATTCTCTTCTTACTCCACATATGTGGAGCTTATATGGCACAGATATAAGCACAGATTTTTTTTGTTAGAGCCAAAAAAAGGAGTGTATTCTGCTTAAATCAATTTTATTAGTACACATTCGTTGCCCTTTTACCAGTATGATTTGAAACACTTAGGAATAGAAAAACACTGATAAGATTTTCATTGTTGTTTTGTTTTTACCAGTGAGAAAGACTGTCTATGAAATACAAATTGAGAAATTTTAAAACGTACACATATTTTTATTTTATTATGCTAATTAAACCCTTAGCATATTACAAAATACATGTCATAATAATATGTTCCCATTTACCAAGTCGATACATAAAATGATAATAATTTTCTATAATACTCAAGACATGAAAGGGTAGAGATGGGATGAGTAAAGTATCAGCTTTATTATTATTGTTGCTGTTACTTCCATTTCAGAATTTATGGTACTTTTCTTCAGAACTATAACCTGTTTAAGAAAGTGGATCCTGTGGCACCTGGGTGGCTCAATGGGTTAAGCCTCTGCCTCCGGCTCAGGTCGTGATCCCATGGTCTTGGGATCGAGCCCCACATCGGGCTCTCTGTTCAGCAGGGAGCCTGCTTCCTCCTCTCTCTCTGCCTGCCTCTCTGCCTACTTGTGATCTCTGTCAAATAAATAAATAAAATCTTTTTAAAAGAAAAAAGAAAGAAAATGGATCCTATCTGCAATGAACAAAGCAATCACTTCTAATTCATGCCTAGGATTTCAATATGATCACCAGATATTCAGTGACACTTGAAGGACTCTGTTTGCGTGACCATCAAATTCTATGCTAGCACCTGGAACCTCTCTCCAACTTCGTAACACCATCAATAATACCTGGGGGTCTCAAGCTATTATATACTCACAAATTTATAGAAAGGGAGTGACAAAGGTTGATTAGTTTATCTGGGGGCAGGGAAGGGGGGAACCCTGCAAACAACATCATATCTGTTTCAAGGAATCAGCTCAAATCCAACAGAACAACAGCACTGTAATGGCAATAAAAGCAACAACCAAAGGAGCAATATTTAACATCATAACCACTATTTGGCCTTGGCCTAAAATCCTTAAAGACAGTGTCCACTTTGGATCCACACCATTCTCAAAATACTGTCAGTGGTCAGGCAATTTTTGTTGCCTGCCATGTGCCAGTGACGAGATAAGTACCAGGATCAAGTGGGTAATTAGCAGACACAGTCTCTGACCTTGTGGAATTTATGGCCTATGTCTGTTCACCTTGGTGGAGACTGGGTTCTGACGGGAAGGTGAGGAATGATGAACAGTGGTATGATGCTGCAGCAAAGTAAGAGAAACTGGAATAGAAGAGATGGTCAGAAACAAGTGAGAATGAGATAATGGAATACATTTGAAAGTAAGAAAAAGAAAAGTATCTCCAAACACTCAGGAATACTCAGGACTGACCTATTCAGTGTCCTGAGAGTACCCTTCTTATGACTTTTTTATAATACCAAAACCTTTCATTATTACAGCAATCTTCATGGGGAGCCTCACTTTATATTCTTAGATTAATATTTATAGTTTCTAAGGTAAATAGTAAGTTCCCAAATTTTATTATATTATCTTTCTTTTTCATTAAAAGTAACATGTACAGAGATCAGGATCTAACAATGAGGTGACAAAAGTGAAAAACTGTAAATGTCAGCTCCTCATGAGCTGTAAAGCTTAATGACTGATACTGCACCAACAGTGTGTGTAGACAGTATACACAACACACATGTATTTTAGTCATGTATCATCTGAATTGTATTTGAGAAAGGTACTATATGCAGAAACAAATAAAATTAATTTTGTATAGCTATAAAAATCACTTATTCTAAATGGATAGTTTTTTACTATTAAATATGATATTATACATGTAGTGAGTAACTATATTATATAGCTCCTATATTTAGCAGTTAGACGTTATGATTATTTATAAAAGAATATTCTTAGTCATTAGATGACTATGTCATTTAATTTATTGAAATTTTCAAATACCTTTATGTAATGAAATTGCTTTATGGCATATGTAATATTTCCTCCATTCCTTTATAAATCTTCCCTTGATTAATAGTTGGAAAAATTAATTTTGTTCTTAGTATTTATTTTAAGGTAAGTCTTTTGTGAAAATAATCTTAAATCTTGGTCTCAGACACAAAATTTCACGTGGTTTGCTTTATCAATAGTTATGGAAACTATGACCAAAACAGCTGACCATCATACCTAGAATAGGCTCAGTGTCTCTGGGGTGGTATCAATGATGATTTAAATAGGATTCCCTAGCAGTGGATAATTTAGGGAAAATCAGTGCTGGAAGTTGAATGGTGAATGAAATAGGCAGATCTCTGACACCCTAGAGAGAGCAGCCTAATGAGAGGAATAGTACTACCAACAATTGATCTTTATATTTGGAAATTACAGACATGACAGAAATGATTACTTGAGAATGATTCAAACGTCAACCTATACATTATACACAGTTTATGAAATGTTTCATGTAAGATATAATGTTGGTGCTATACCTTAAATTAGTGTGGAGTTGTTACTCTAAACCTGTCTCATTAGTACATATTTCTAAGATATCACTGGTTATAAAACTGTAGAATTTTTTTGAAAGATTTATTTATTTATTTACTTTTAGAGAGAGACAGAGAGCTCGCACACATGGAAGTTGGGGGAGGGGCAGAGGGAGAGATTCTTCAAGCACACTCCCCGCTGAGCATGGAAACCCACATGGGACTGGATTTCACAGTCCATGAGCTACAACCATGAGTCTGACACCTGACTGAGTCACCCAGGTGTCCCTAATTTTTTAATGTCCTGTTAAGAATTTTAAAATTCTGCCAATTAAAGATGGCATAGCCTTCTTTGTAAGATACATCCATTGTCAGAAGTATTAGAGTATGAAAAAATGCATTTTTTAGATTTTAGAATCAGTGAAATCTGGTACAGAAAATCTCACTCAAATCTCCTGCTGGTCTAGCCTTTTCATCATTAATCCTTCCCCTGTGTCCTAAATTGGTTCATGTCCCATACCCAGTGTCAGAATAATGACTTTCATGCAGCAAATCTTCTTTACTAAATTCTACATAGTCTGCCTCTCTTTTTGCAATAGATCAACATGGCCACTTCAGAGAGCTTCTTTAATCACAGCCTTATGCCTTTTCTGTGACTGATTCTAATGTCTATAGCACAGGTCTGTACAATTGTCAAGACTAAGAAAGCTCATGCTGAAGGGCTTCCTGCCAAATATCTTGCAGCACTATTACCCACCTAGTAGACTGTTGTCACAAAGGTAATGCTGGAGTGACTGAAAGAAAGAAAAGAAAACAAGTTCCTGGGAATAAAGGAGACAAGAACAAGTGGCATAAATTACAGAGAGGGAGAGAAGAAAATATATGCTTCCCACTCCTAAAATCTCCATAAAGACTTCCTGCTGATCATCAT
The DNA here is from genome assembly GCA_004024625.1 of Mellivora capensis. Classification (NCBI taxonomy): domain Eukaryota; kingdom Metazoa; phylum Chordata; class Mammalia; order Carnivora; family Mustelidae; genus Mellivora; species Mellivora capensis. Next base: position 24,100 of record PISX010020453.1, on the reverse strand, counting down.
GCAACCTAGTTGGAGTAAAGATTCAGTCTTCAGATTTTCAACCTTTCTATCCTCTAAAGACTGACTATGCTAAAGACCCTAGGTTTGTGGTACCTGCTTGTCCAAATAATGCAATAACCAGTACAAATCTAGCACGTTCCTTAGTAATTGTTGCTAGACCAAATAAAACAAAGATCAGTTCCCCAGAAATAACATCCACCACCAGAACTATATATTTTGAGCTAAAAATGGCTTCCTTATCCTTGTATTTTAATTTTCAATTCTAGTTTTGTTCTTATTGTTGTTTGCAGGAAAAGAACACCTGTTATGTGGAATGTTATCAGAAGTCTCTCTCACTGAACAGGCATTGGGAACTTTGTTACATTCAATATGACAGAAGCCAGCAACATCCTGTCCACAACATCAAGAAAAGGGCATTGGTATTTTCATGTCTAGCCATTTTAAGTCTACTTACACTTGGAATAATCTACACAATTCAAAGTGTGGAGCACACTGGCTGCTGGAATTTTGATTCCTTAGTTAGAACTTACCAATATTCTAACAGCATTTTGTGAAAGAGAGAGAAAAAAGTGGCCATTTTGAATCACAGAAAGTTCACTTCAGCACCTGCCCAGAAACATCTGTAAAATGGCTAATGAGAGGAAAATATGTCTCACAAGGAAGGATGCTGCCTCTGAACTCTCAGTTCTGTTCTCACATCAAGAAAACTAATCATTAGGGATAAATGCCTATACCGTTTTATTTTTAGCCTTACTGAGGAGAAACCTATTATTTCTTTCACTCCCTGGACGAGATAGAAAATACTCTTACAGTCTAACAACATAAACAATTCTGCTGATTTTTCAAAATTTGGGAAACACCTATATTTTATTGCAAATGGAGAATAAATTATTAATAACATAAATTAAAAATTATATTTATTTATATTTCTAAAATTCTACATTTGTTACAGATAAAACCAAGGACAACTTGCTTCTATGTGTAGTGACTGGAAATGGTCCTGAGAGGATACTGGTACAGTTGGGCCCAGTCCTGTCTATGTCACTCTGGTGGGGCAGCAGTGGGGGATACTTTGTTATCTTCTCACACCTCTGGTCTGAGGGAAAAAGTTAGCAATAAATAAACTACATGGTAAGGATTTCCCAACAAGAAAAGGGAGAGCAGATACTAGAAGGGTGTTGAACAGACAGACTACCTTAAGAGGTAGTCCTAAGAGAGATGTTTCAATAATAATAATAATCTGCTTGTCACTTGGGTGTCATCCATTTACTGCACTATCCTGAAAAGAAACAGTAATACTTCCTTCCAATGTCAGTCCATGAATAGCCCTCATACATCTCTTGAGATAGATGGCACATCATAACCCAAACATTCAGAGATCAGCAACCTCCACCCCTGATTCCAGCCATATCTTTGGCTTAATATTTCTAACTAGTGTTGACTACTGATCCAATAGAGTGAACACAAAGCAATATATTAACTACTATTGACTATTGTTAAAGAATAATTGAAATAAAAATCTATTTTCTCTGACTTAGATACTTGTTCCAGACCTAGAGTATGCCTTCTTAGTATTTTCAGTTTTCTGAAGTTTTTTTTTTAAGATTTTATTTATTTATTGGACAGACAGAGATTACAAGTAGGCAAAAGAGGCAAGCAGGGAGAGAGAGGAGGAAGCAGGCTCTCTGCGGAGCAGAGAGCCCGATGTGGGGCTCAATCTCAGGACCCTGGGATCATGACCCGAGCCGAAGGCAGAGGCTCCAACCCACTGAGCCACCCAGGCGCCCCAAGTTTTCTGAAGTTTTATTTCAAAATAACTTGGCCATCCTTTACATTGAATGCTGAGGGTGTTTTTATTCTTTGTTTTAAGTAAAAGTGCATTTATGATACCTTGAGACTTATATCAAAACACCAAAAATCTACTGAGATTCATAAGAATTTGCCATTTTTCTTACCTTCTAAGAAAGTTAGCCTAAATAGTTAATGTACATTAAATGTGTTTTGGGGTGTCTGGCTGGCCCAGGCAGAAGAGCATGTGATTCTTGATCTCAGGTTGGTGATTTTGAGGCCCACATTGGGTGTAAAGATTACATAAGTAAATAAAACTGACATATATATATATATACACACACACACACACGTATATACATATCTGACATATATATATCTGACATATATAACAAATAAAACTGATATATAACATATTTACATAAATAAAACTGACATACATATATATATGTTATTTAGAGCTATCATAGGTAAATAATGGGACACAAACAGAAAAACATGGAAAATTAACATAGTTTTAAACAGGAATAATTTATTTAATAGACTACTCATTTGGCAGTTCAAATCAATTTATGTTACTGGCTACAAATATTCATTAGCATTTATATAATAAGAATATAACAATCTTCTCTTTTTTTTCATATTGATCCATCTCTTAGAATTATAGTTTACACTTTAGACAATTAAAAATGCCAGGCATTTTATCATCTATCTATCTGTTAAGATGAGTTCAGCATTGGGGGGTGGGGAACCTAAATTAAATTGGCTTAAGTATTAAATAATTTACTGACTCATCTACCTAAAAGACTAAAGTAGAGTAGTCCTTTAATTTGATTTAAGAGTCTTCTCCACACTCTCTTACAGTTCAGCATCTTGTTCAGACTGCAAAGTTGGGGCATTACATCTTTGCAGGACAACATGGAGAAGAGGAGAAATCATCTCCGTGGATAGCAAGTTTTCCCTTGATAGTAAGACCAACTTTTTCAGAAGTCTTCAGCAAACTTTCCTCATACATTTTTTCCCAAATTGTATTAAAGGTTCATTTCTACACTAATCATTGATAAACATAATGAATAAGTTATTTTCACCCCTAGATCTTGGCAAAAGGTCAGCTACTCCTTACAGTAATGAGCTGCATTAAATTAGACTTCTCACAGGGAGGAAAAAGGGGGAAATGGGTGTTGTTTCATCCTACTGCACTAGGATGAAATTCAAACAATGCAATATTTTGCTAGAGAACCTGAACAGAACTACGTAATTAAAAAAGTGTTCAGGGGCACCTAGATGGCTCAGTTGGTTGAGTGTCCAAATCTTGGTTTCAGCTCAGGTCATGATTTCAGGGTCATGAGATTGAGCCCCACATCAGGATGTGCACATGGAGTCTGTTTGGGATTCTTTCTCTCCCTCTTCCTCTGCCCCTCCCCAACTCTCACACATGTGGGAGGTGTGTGTGTACGCTCTCTCTCTTAATCAATCATTCAATCTTTAAAAAAAAAAAATGTTCAGTATGTTGGATTTTCTGACATGCTGAATGCTACATTCTCTGAACTGACCATCAACATGGGCATCATCCTTGAAGTCTTGCCAACACCTAGCATGAATCTGTGTAGCGTGTAGAGAAAGGTCAGCCACCCTTTCCTTTCCATTGTTATCTCTGCTTCATCTACATAAAATATTCTTGATCTGGCCAATCTGGTTCATGGAAATTTCAATTATCAACAACTGTGCCTCGGATAAACTTCATTGGTTACAATACTGCACAAAGCTAGGTCATGGAATTTTCAGAAAACTCACATGTATTTAATTTTTTGAGTTGTGGATTTTTTCAGTATAAAAGTAACATCATTTTTTAAATATTGACAATCAGATGTAAAAATAACTAGTAATCCAACCTAACTCGATCTTTATTAAAATTGTGGCCTTCCTTTTTCTACTAAGTACATTATAAACTTCTCTATATATAGTTATGCAGTTTATGTACCTCTATTCTTAAAACTTGAATAAAATTTTGGCAAGTGCATGTACCTAATATAAGTGACAATAATGAAGAGGAAAAAATAACTAAATATTGGCTGTTTCCTATATTTGTCATTACTTTCATAACTTTAGAGAGTTAATTTCTTGTTTTCAACCTATCCTAGAAATAATGTCATTGTTCCCATAAGACAACATGGCAGCATGACCGCCTACCTCTCCATCAGAACGCCACTTATAAATAATAAATTATAGACCCAGATAAAGGAAATAAGAATTCCATGATATAACACAAATAAGAAACATACTATATTTGAATGTCAGAAAAATTAAGAACAACTTTAAGAAGGAAGGTGTAGTAATCAGAACATATAGTGCAGTGCAAATGCTTGGGAAATCTCATAGAAGCCTCTTACCTTCTTTTTCTTTTTTTAAGATTTTATTTACTTATTTGGGGGGTGGGGGGAGAGAGCATGAGCAGGGTGGTGGGGGGAGAGGGGCAGAGGGAGAAGCAGACTCTGTTGAACAGGGAGACTGTCGTGGGCTCCATCCCAAGACCCTGGGATCATAACCTGAGCTGGAGGTAGATGCTTAACTGACTGAGTCATCCAAGTGCCCTTGCAGCCTCTTACCCTCTTTAAATTTAGTTCATTCATATAACAAATTTTCCAGATATAAAATGAGAAAAATAGGGGCACCTGGGTGTCTCAGTGGGTTAAAGCCTCTGCTTTCGGCTCAGGTCATGATCCCGGGATCCTGGGATTGAGCCCCGCATCAGGCTCTCTGCTCCTCGGAGAGCCTGCTTCCTCCTCTCTCTCCCTGCCTGCCTCTCTTGCCTACTTGTAATCTCTGTCTGTCAAATAAATAAATAAAATATTTTTTAAAAATGAGGAAAATAATCACTGCCCCTACCTGCTTCCACAAGCTAGGGAGATTATTTGGTAGTATTTTATAGTTTTTGAAATATTTATTTTTCTGGTTACAAAAGTAATATATGCTCATTGCACAAGTTTTTAAAAATCCAGGAAAAAATGTACAGAAACAAATATAAGATATCCATAAACCCACTATTCAGAGATAACTTTTAATAAATTCTTTAATGTCGTTTCTATAATTTGTATTTTTTAAAAGATTTTATTTATTTATTTGACTGAGAAAGAGCACAACTAGGCAGAGAGGCAGGCAGAGCGAGTAGGAGAAGCAGGCTCCCTGCTGAGCAGAGAGCCAGATGCAGGGCTCAATTCCAGGATGCTGGGATCATGACCAGAGCTGAAGGCAGCCACTTACCCGACTGAGCCACCCAGGAGCCCCTACAATTTTTATTTTTAATAGTATGAAATTTGATACAGCTCTGTACACTCTCTGACACTTCACATTGTGAGAGTTGATTTCAAGCAATAGCATATGAATCTAAAATTGAATGATATATTATCATGGATTGCACATTATGTCAGGGTAACAAATCAAAGAATGCTCTTTAATATACATACATCAAATAATTATCTATTATGTAGGCAAAGCAAATTCCTCTGGTGTGGTCACCGGGCAATAGTTACAAAGGCAGTGGTTTCCTGATGTTGTTGTACTCTTCCCCAAGAAATACTAAAAATGCAGGGCCACAGAAGGTCAAACAGGGATGAGCTCATGGCCAACTAATACTGCATAGCCCCACAAATGCACAGTATAGAAAGGATGATCATCTGTATATTCTAAATACCTTAGTTCTAATTGAAAACTCTAGAGTCACAACCCCATACAACACCTGCCTGCCCAACCACTGAGCATTCACCTGGAGGTGTGTACGCCACCACAAGGTATCTAGTCCAAAAGACTCTATCCCAGTCTCCCAGATTGAGTCTGATCTCTCCTCTCTAGACAGAAGTTAGAGCCACCTGTCCCCATGACACTAATCTGACAGAATGTTTTATGTAGTATTAGCTTTAGAAAGACAGGGCAAAGAACCAGAAATCTACTGGTTTGAAAAATAAAACTTTTCCATTACTTGTGGACACCTTTACATTTCATGTAGAGGGTTGATCCTGGACAAACAGTCTAGAAATAAAGTAGAATATTATCTTTGCATTTGCTTCTATAAAATCATGTGGGCTTTTTCCTGCGATTCAGGAAAATATTCTATGGTCTCTGTGCACTTGGGTGTGACAACTGCCATTGCAAAGAAATATACACCATTTTCCTTCCCACACAGTTGACAGCAATGTAGATGTTTCTGTGTGAGAATTTAATGTAGTTGAAACATCAATATCTTCAACCCTTATCTCTCCCTTGATCTTTTTTTGTAATGCTATACTCCTCTTTCATCAATTTCAGTTGAGCACATGTGCATGGTCCACTCTCTCGGATGGAACTTTTGTTTGATTTTTACTGTGACCACTCATGAAAGTTTCATGGTAGGATCTGGAATCAGAACTGGAGACTCAGTTTTCACTCCACCAAGTAGTTGTATTATGTTAGTCAAGTGACAGAATGTCACCACACCTCAGTTTCCTCATGTGAAATGGAGTGTATAATGTCAAATCTTCTTATAAGAAGTCAGAATTATTTTAAGGTTCCAATGACTTAATGTTTACACGAAAGCTCATTCACTAAAATGCAAGTATAATCATAGCTTCCATGCTTAAACCCTTGAATGACTTCACTCTGTTCAGAATAAGCTCCAAAATATGCACTTGTGGAGTCTTTCATTATTCTGCCTAATTTCTTTTCTTTAAGATTTTATTTATTTATTTGGCAGACAGAGATCACAAGTAGGTGGGGGCGGGGGGGGGAGGCGGGGAAGCAGGCTCCCTGCCAAGCAGAGATCCCAGTGTGGGGTTCAATCACAGTACCCTAGGATCATGACCTGAGCTGAAGGCAGAGGCTTTAACCCACTGAGCCACCCAAGTGCCCCAATTCTGCCTAATTTCTATCTAGCCTCATCTCCTGCATCTCTCTTCTGGAACTCAACCTTCTAGACACACAGCTCACTTCATGAAGTCACTGCACTTTCAAATATGAAATGGGGGAAAAAGTTAATTTGACTACCTTTTGAAAACATCTGTTACCTCACAGCAAGTTTTTCCAAGGCTTGCCTCCAAAATGGTCTTTTAGGGTATGAATCACAGTTACCAAGCCCTTTGCATGCTGTTCTACAATACTAAGAAAGATCCTTTGAACACCAAAAGTGTAATATTAATATCAGTGATCTTGATATCATGACTTTATGTCTGGCCTTCATAAAAGATCATTTACTCATTTCAAAACTGTTCCTAAATCAACAGGTGTTGTGCCCTGCTCAGCTAATTCAGAGTGGAGTCAACAGCAGACGGATAAACAGCTTGGCATCTGGCTTTGGCCCTACTGCAGAATTGCCAAGAGAAACCCAAGCATCCTGCTTCACCTGCCTTTTCAAAGGCTTCTGTTGTCATATGAATGGCTCATTTTGTGGCTCCAGCAATGCTTGAAATTGGCTGTCTGGTATCACAGAATGCCTGACCCTGACCAGGGGGCAAATGTCAAACCATGCCAGAATGTGCAGCTTGGTTTCAAAATGACTGCAAAATTCACTTCTTAGAAGGGCATTGTGTTGGTTTGATGCCAAGAACTATGGAAAATTATTCCATATTTAATTTAAAAGTTCACTTTGCTGCTTGCTAGTCAGCCATGTAAATACTGAAATTATAGAATTGCACCCCTATTTATCATTTCTTCTACTTTTTTTCACTGCCATTCATCAAAATCTTGAGTGGAAATACAAAGCAACTTGATAAAGTCTATCTAGAAGCAGAACTTGAAATGGATTTTCTTGGGCCAATTGAGGTAATGGTTTTGAGAAACTAAAGGAAACAGGTAGGGCAGGGGAAGAAGCTGTACCATGACATAGCTTCAGTCTAGTTCCACAGGGAGCTTGGGAGCATGAATTGAACCTCACAGGTTGTACCAACCAGAGGTAAGGGGACTTTTATTAGCCAAAAGTAAAAAAATAATGCAGCCATGAGTGCTGGGCAGTCAACACTCACAGGATGTGGGGATGGGTGCACCAGCCTAGTAAATGTGATCTGGAAAAAAAAGGGCAGGGTGGGGGGATCTGGGAAGGGCATAAAAGATTGTACCCACCTCACAGGTCTAACATTCATCCCATAAATCTCTGCCGTCATAATTACTATGATATGTTACAACCATTGTTTTTGATAAGGAAGCCAATACATACATACATATACAATGAAAGCTGTCTTTGAGTTCTAAACTGAGCTGTACTTATTCCAACCTAATAAAGCTAGCAGGAAACTGAGAATTTAGAAAAGATGTAATTTACTCTTATCCCAGCAAATTATAGATAGCTAACCATGGTGTATAGGATCTCACATTAAAAAAATGGATAGGTACTAGTTTGGGGGTTTTTTTCCTAAACCATTTCATTTCCATTTCACTATTATTACTGCAAAGACTTACTCTTAGAAAACAAAGTAAAAGTGAACCTGTTCTCCAAGACTCAAAATTGTGATAACCAAATAAGGATTTAAAGTTAAAATGGTAAAACCCCTCTTTAGTTCACAAGAGCTAGTCTGGAATTGCAATCTTTTTTTTTTTTTTTTAGTTTTTATTTTTATTTATTTGACAGATAGAGATCACAAGTAGGCAGAGAGGCAGGCAGAGAGAGAGGAGGAAGCAGGCCCCCTGCTGAGCAGAGGGCCCAATTCCGGCTCGATCCCAGGACCCTGGGATCATGACTGAGCCAAAGGCAGAGGCTTTAACCCACTGAGCTACCCAGGCGCCCCTGGAATTGCAATGTTGAATGCAAATGCAAACCACAGTGCTTTCTTTGAGAGTTTTCAAACACCCCATAATGACTATTTTCAATGTTCTCATACCCAAATACTCAGGAGTATTCTTTCCTCCTTCTTGCCAGATTTTCCAAGCTTAAGCAAATAAATATCACTTGGGGATTTTACTTCTCATCTAACATTTTGTTTTATTTTCTTTTATATGACAGAGGATACAAGGGCACTAATTGGTCAGACCTAAAAAACTCAAGCTGTGAGTAAGCCAACTTTGATACTACATCAATGCCTTGGGCAAGAGTGCAGACATATAACTTTGCAGACCGCACATAAGTGAATCAATCAGTGGCTTAACATGAGATCCTAGTCTGTCAAGGAGTAGAGAAATTGTCTTCATATCTTAACCCTCCCAGTATGCCAGAAGCAGAGGGAGCTTTACCTCTAGGATAATGAAGGTTAAATTTCAATGCCCTTCCCTTTTTCCTGTTTCGTCCAAACCCTGGGAGGGGACCTACAATGTTTTCACATGTTCATCTATTTTTCTAAATTTTGCAGAAGCAATATATATATATAAGATTACTTTTCTTAAAGAGGACTCCAAAAATTATAAATTTCAGTCTTATAAAGTTTTGATTCTGTCATGCCTACCCATCACCAAGACCACATTTTTTTGACCTAAGTAGCCACATTGGGAGGTGATGAGTGGAGCTGATTTTTTGTCACCCAAGGCCCAGGCATTTTTGAGGACAAAGCAGAAGATTCAGAGCCTGCTTTCATCAATTCATCGTCTCTATAGCTAAGATCTTTATTTAGCAATGCTTATGATGAGTATTCCTACCACATCTAAAGGAAAAAAATACCCTGTGAGGCACTAGGATGTGCAGCCTTCACACACCCTTTTGGTTTTCCTGCCCTGCTTGCCACACATCCTTACATGACAGTCAGGTACGGGGCTCCCAAGCATTAATCTGAGGATATACGACTGTCTCTTTACCCGCGTCTCTGCGGCTCCTGAGTCTGCATATGCCATTTCAAAGTAAAAGGCCATAGCATTTCAGACCCAATCATAAGACTGCCAATTAAGGTATCATTTGTCTTTCAAAAAAAAATTATTTGGGGTTATTTTTCTTTTATCCCCAGGATAATTTACTGTAAATTTCCAGCAGACGGTATAAAGTACAGCTGCTCAGCCTGTTTGAAAACTACCCAGTGCAGATTCATTTGCAAACGGACACTAAATAAATACTTTTTGATGATATGAGATGATGTGGGGAAGATTTTCATTTAAGGTGTTTGATGGGGATCAAATCTTTACGAAAACACTTCTGAGCCAGGGTGACTTTCTCAGTCATGACTGAACCACTTCAACAGCTACTAGATATGGAAATCCTTACTATTTACACCAGCTCCATGAATTATATAATGCCTCTGAAACCTGAATCCATTAATAGTGTCAGAAAATATGTTTTAAAGTAGGAGAAGAGCTGAAAATGATTTCTTCTTCTCTAACCGGGAAACAGAATACTAATTTTGTTCAAAGGAGAAATACTAGTTCTGTTCACCAGTGCAAGTTCCTTAGCTTACACATTAAATTCTACTTTTGACTAGATCTATTCATTTATTATTTTCAAAAATATATATTTCCAGTATTAAAACAAGCAAATGTATGCTGAGACTTAGAGTAATAAAGTGACTTTAAAACAGTTGTCTTTGCCAGTTAGGTAATGCTTGTTTCTATAAAAATAATGCCACACCCTTTTTTTTCTAATTCTATCTTGAGTTATTCGGCCTGACGCTATCAATTTTTGGGGGGGGGGGGGTCCTGACTGTGCTCCTTGGAGAAAGCTTGGATTTCATTTTGAGGTCATGTAGTAGAGGCGATATAATTTTATAAAATCAAAGGAGGGAAAGCCTGAATCTCTGCCCTCTTTTGTTCTCTTTGTTTCTATGGATAAGGGCAGAGGTCTGGGTGATTCGCCTTGCACTTCCCAAAGGAGTAGAGAAGAGCATCTTCTCTCCTGATCTTCCCTTTAAGGATTCCTGGGCTCTGACAGCAGTTTAAGTCTCTGTCCCATAGGCCCTACCATCAGAATTCTGATGTTCAAATTAAAGTCACACACTAGAAAAACAGCACATCTGGCTACTAGTTGTTCATTGTTAAGTCTGATCATCAAAAATAATAGATTCAATGTCTATTATAACAATATAAAAATAGGAAATTGTTTGGTCATAATAGCTCTACCTGATCTAAACAAAAGTAAATTAATTTTAGTAATCATATGTTTTATTTATAGTAATCACCTGTGCAAGTTAAGTAGCAAAGGTTGCCTCCTGGTCCCTTAGGCACAGACCACACACATGTTGGGTATTTCCACAGCTTAACACAGGTCAATTTCCAAGGCAAGCACTAGCTTAGCCTATAATCCATACCATTTACTGCAGAAAGGCTGTTCAGTTCAACCTCTGTAGTCCAAAGACTCAAAAAAAAAAAAAATACACACACACACACACATCCACTTCAGCCTCTTTCCCAGGACTCGGAGCTCTGAACAATCATATCACAGCAAATAGCATACACAGAAGGAGTAGTCACAGACACCGTCTGGGAAATGACCCACTACAACTCAGTGGCTGTTTCACCCCATGATACTGAAAGGGTCAAGTTGTGTCCCTCCCCAAAACCCTCAAACCCACATGAACCCTTAAACCATGGCAGATTCAAAGGAGAAGAGCCTGAGAAGAGTCAAATGTTTGAGGATTTTGAGGTGGCATTGGTACAGATACAGAGACTACCTTCTGTTCATGTATCTAATTTTGAACCAAGGAGCCACTGAAATATCACAGAGGTTTAAATGGAAGGAGGGCTGGTTATTAATCATATTTCTCTGCCAAAGAGCCTCAAACAATAGTACTGTTATGTTACCTACAGAACATTATTTATACTACAACTTATCAATTAAACATGTAGAGATTTGAATGGTGTTTTTCATATGCAAAGAGTGTCAAATAACAACAGTGGTGATAATGACAGCTAACATACACCAAGCACTTAGCATATGATGGGACCTGGCCTAAGGGCTGTGCACATCATTTCATTTGACCATCATGACACCGCCATAAGGTGACAGTATACTATTGACCTTGTAGCTGAAATATTGAGTTTGTATCCCCACTCTCCCACTTATATATGGTGTAAAGTTGTGCAAGTTTGTGAGACCTAGTTTAAGTCTCTTCATCTCTTAGCTTCAATTCACCCACATGAAAATTAAGAACACTGTTACCTGCCTTCTATTCCCTATAGAATTATTGTGAAGGCTAAGAGACAATGGATGGAAACTTTCTATAAACCAATAAATTCACAGGTAAAATTATTTTATTATCTACAGGATCAGGTGTTTCCATGTCCACTTGTGATCACTGGCTATCTGTAAGAACATTTAAGGAAAATATCTTAAATGCATCAGTGTTTGCTGAAAGATGGCCACCTTCCTGTTAGTATATGTGTCATAAACTTCTTTTAATGTGGCCCACCAAAATGAAAAGAGCACATAATAAATATCAGATGTTGAGGTGTACACGAAGTGTGTAAAAGCTGTCACAAAAGCCAAGAAAGTTTTGTGAAAGCTGCAGGTGGTGAAATTATCCATTCCATCGAGGCTCTATTTTAATAAGTTGCTTTAAAGATATATTTTTATTATATCCTACAGCTATTTAAAAGGTGTTTTAATAAACACTTCTCTTTTATAGCTGCCAATCTTTTTCATCGTCTCCCTATGTCCCACAGAAGTTATCAACATCAACACGCCATATCTTAAAAGTGTTCATTAACGAGGGTAATTATTTGAGAGTTAGGCCTCTCTTTTCCACTTCATGTTCTTAATCAATGATTCTGCAGAGAGTTGCTTCACCATGTGGGGTTTTGTGAGCTGAGTTTTTTCCCTCCATTTTGGGTCACACCACGGCTGCTTCTGTGAAATTCAATTAGAACCTTATAATAGTTCTCTGTAAATTTCATTACTTCAAAAACAAACGGTAAGATCTTGAAAAGAGCCTACAACTGCTGGAGAGAGTTTATTAACACTTTGTCAGAATATGTGTTTTTTGTCTTAGGCAGATCAATCAAGCCCACTTCAATTGGCAAGTCCCTCTGCTCTCAATGTGAAGAACACAGACTTGTCTCATTTCCCTCAAAAAAATGTGAAAAACACCCAGTTCTTCATAGCCATAACACTATTGGGGAAATTTTTCCCCTTTCAACTTGAAAAAAAAAAAGTCACTTCTCATTTGGCATAATAATTATTTAGGGACCATAAATGAGTTAGGGGAAAAAAATCAGATTATTTTGGAGTAAAGAGCCTAGAGAGTAAGAAAATTCTGTAATTTTAACAAGATTTAAACCTCATTTGCCACACTCTTTAACAAAAAGCAAAGGGGAAGCCAGCTCAGCAAATCAACACAATTATGAGGTTATTTAAAAATGCACACACACAAGGGAAGCAAACTGATCAAAATTAGGTAATATCAGCATTTAAAACATAACGCTGTACTCAACAATCTGCCACTTAATTTTTTGTGATTATGTACAAATATTAAATAACAGTAATTTTTTTAAAGAAATGGCTAGTTTTTAAGCTATAATTTTAAATAAACTGAGTAACAATAACACCTGTAAAAGATTTAAAAAAGAACAAAATGCACACATATACATAAAACTTATATTTTATCAGTCTCCAGCAAGGCCTCTAATTGTCCCCAAACTCTCATGAGCTACTTCCTTCTAAAATCAGTGCAACATCCAACTATATGTACTCAAAATAAAACATTAAGATTGAATGACAGCATCCTTAGGGCAGACATAATAAACTATACGGACAAGAAAAAGGGTTGATCAGACAATCTGGCAATAATGGAATGATTGTGAACTGAATACAGGGACATTCAGACAGTATTGGGATGGAGGAAGCTACATAGCAGTGAGAACTGAATAATTACTTTTACAGAATTAAATGCATAATTTTACATAGCCAGAGTTGACTATGCTATTATTAGTACAAATACTTCTGATACTCATTTATGAGCTTTCTTTCTGCCCTCTCTTCTTAAGTTGTAAGCTATTAGAGGACAGAAACATAGTCTCTGTTTCTATTAAAACTGACTCCTTTACAACATTTGGTTCAGCGCTCTTGCGATGTTCTATAAAGTGCATTAAATTTGTTTGATGGACTAGCTGGCTTACCAGTATGACAACAATTTTGTTAGTATTTACACAGCAATGAAATCAGTAACAATCATGTCAATTTCTATTCATTGTCTGCATGGCCTCTACATCAAAAAGGTATCACTTTTACTAGCTGAAGAGTATTGCTTCTGACTGCCTCGGGTCATGCAAACAATAAACAATCACATGATAAATATTCTTTCATACTTTCTTACAATAAATATTTACATAATGCTTTCTGGTTTACAAAGTGCTTTGCTCAGATATTATCCCACTGATTCTTACTTAAGCCCAGAATATTTATTGAACTTCTGTTAATTTTTCTAATAACTTCTGTTTACAAAGAGACAATAAGCCCAAATAGAGTCACTTATCCTAAGCTCTATGTCAGCAAACCAAGACTTAATACCTAACCTAACTGTGGCTTCAGCTTCTCCCAGGAATATAACCTTTAACCAGTGAATCTGAAATTGTAATGGTCAGCATTACTGAGGAAAACTGCCCACTAGATGCTTTTATGCTCTTTAGGAAGGAACCTTACTTGAAACAATGCATTCTTTGCTAAAAACATTTCCTTTTCTAGCCCCCTTCCTGTCTTTAAAACTTTTCTTTTTCTACAGCCCTTTGGAACTCCTTCCTATCTGCTAAATGGGATGCTGCCCATGAACCTTAGAATAAAGCCAATTTGATCTTTAAATTTACTCAAATTTTATTAACACTCTCTTGTCTGTATCCAACCTACTATAACCTTCAAGTGGCAAGGAATTTGGAACAACAACACAAACATTCACAAATGTCTACAATCACTGGATTATAATTCACATTTTAGTTTCATCAATTAATTTGTAGGTTGTCAGCTAAATTTAACCCCCAGACTACATGCACTACTTTGGTAAATATAATTCAGTAAGAATTATCATCAAAACGAAAAACATGCACCTAAACTATGAGATGAAATAGGTCTGGAAAGTCTTTGGTAAATCTCTACTTTTTTACTGATTTTCCTTTATAATTAGCCTTTTGACAAAGTAATTAGATCAACTTTAAAAAGTAGGGTTCTTCTGTTATATTTATATTTTTGACATAGAGGCCCTTTTCTCATCATAACAAAATATGGACTAAAGGAAATTAGACACTAACACCATATTTTTCGATCATGCATCATAACTGTGGTTCAAATATTAGAATTTAAGCTGCCCCTTACCAAAAATTTTAATAGACCATTGACTCTTGCATTTGCCCTCCTAATGTCTCTCCTTCCAAATTTTGCTAAACTTAAAGTAGTTATGTTGGCATGTAGGACCCCAAATTTCAATCTCATTTGTCTGCCCCCAAGACCATTGATTTCATGGCACTCTCTAAAATTCACTCACCTCAAGTCCATTCCTTTAGGGTTCATCTGATAAACTAATCTGAACTAAAGTGCTACTAGGAAATTGTGTATCTGAATAAGAACCTTCTAGAGATCTGAGGATAAAATGACTTCAGTGATGGTTACTTCAAATGCACATCTGTAATTGTGTGGGAACATGAGGGAATCATAATCACACCACACTGTAATTTATTCACCTACTCTGCCTCCTCACAGGTTTGTTCTGCCTACAGGTCCAAATATATATGTCGCCTGTCCATTAAAATAAATAAATCACGGGTCCTGCTCTCAGGAAGTTTACATTCCAAATCGGTAGTTCTCAACTTATAAGAATTACCTGGGACCCCAGTCTGGGGCAAATATCCTGAGTAATCTGAGCTACATTTGGACAATTTTGTTCCAACCAAGAAAGAATACTACATGTACAGATTATCTGATACACACACACACAATATGGAGGAAATACCAAGGAAGGAGAAATATCACTCTACCTGGGAACATTGAAGAAAGCAGAAGGAGACTTTGAATTTCATTTTGAATGGTAAAATTTCCTTTTTAGGCTGAGGAAACATTATAAGTAAGAGCACCGAGATGGGAACATGCATAGCCCACTGGAGGAACCCAGAGTAGATGGGGGAGGGGTGAGAGTTTAGATGGTCTGAGGTGCATAAAAGAATGAGTTTTTCTTTCCTCTTAAGTTGTAAGTTCTAAATGACTTGATGAGTTTACAGACCAATTGGAATATAGGAGATAAATACAAAGGCTTACAAACTGAAACTCATATAATATTATTAAAAAGAAAAAGTTGAAATCTAGTCAGTTAAAGCTATATGAACAAGAAGAGCATGTCAAATCAGTTATCATAAAACTGAAAGTGAATCTCAACAATGTAGTTGGAATATGCATTGGTGGCCTTACAGATTCATATTCTTAATGATTTCAAAGAATTTTGCTATGACCACTTAAAGCTAAAAATACTGAGGGAAGATCAAGATCACTGAAAAGACACATATGCTTAGAATATGGACAGACAAATAAAATGAAAGTGAGAGGGAAACTATCCAACTCTCTTTCACCCTATTCCAGGATAAGAAGGGAGTCAGAAGTAACCATAACGCAATAGCATCATTCTATGACCCTGAGAAACTAGGCAGAAGCCATCCTGACAATAGGTGGGTAGGAAGAAGACTGGGTTAAAAGGAAAGCCAGCAGTATTTATTTGGCTATCTTTGAGGGATGCCAACCTGATGCTAACAGTACTACCTTAAGATTCTCCTGAGACAAACTCTTCTGGTTCACGATATAGAGATGTGAAAGAAGACACCACACTCAGGGTTTATACATCTTATATACCATATTTTAATGACAGGGTGAAATGAACCATTAGTATATAAGATAGTTTCAACCAGTCAAAAAGTTTATTTATTTGTGGTCTTAGGGCCCAAGTCCCTTGGGACACGGTTCTTTGAAGAGCCATCCTTAACAAGCTAGTCACTTTCCTCAACAAGATTCTTCCTTCCTGCAACACTTTCTCTCTTAGCTTCTATGTCACTGTGTTCTTCTAAATTGCTTCCCACCTCAAATGGCCCTTCCTACAGAATTCCTCTATAAAACTTCTAAATGGTGGCATGTGCTCCTAATATTTCAGCCCTCTTCTCTTTCTTTCCTCAACTATAGCCTCTGTTCTCATCAGTTATTCTCAAGTGTAGTCCTGGGACCAGCAGTCATAGCATCATCTGGGGAAATTAACAATGAAAATTATCGAACCCCATTAAAATGCTGCCGAATCAGAAACTACTTGGGTAGGGCCAACAATCTGCATTTTAATAAAACAGCCCTGTATTTGATTCTGGTGTTCACTAATGTTGAGAACCACATCCACAGACTACCTCATCGATATCATTGTATGAATATGACTCCTAAATGTATATCTCTCACCTGATTCTTCCCCTGGGCTCCAGATGGTACATCCAACTGCTAGCTTGACAGATCCACAAAGCATCTCAGGCTTAATATCATCTAAATAGAATTCTTGATTATTGATTTCTCCCAATTTTATCTTTCCTCTTTCTCAGGAAATGAAACTATATTTATTCATTTGCTCAAGCTAAAAACTTAGAATTCATCTTTCATTCCTCCCTTTCACTTAATTCTTATCAAATCCATCAGGAAGTCCTGTTAACCAAGCCTCCAGACCATTGTCAGATCAAATTATTTCCATCTTTTCCTCTTTACACTACTACCGTTGTCTAAAACACCATGCAACAAGACAGGATGAGCAAAGGTCAGAGAAAGAAATTAGAAAACAGATACCTTAAGATTTTAAGGAAGTAGGGGCAATGTAATATCGTGAAAATCAGAGAAGGATCTCAAGTAAGAAGTAATAATCTGTATAAATCTCTAGAAAAGAAAGAAAAGACTGAGAAAAGTAATTAGTGATGCCTAAGAGGTCAAGGTAGAACTTAAAAGATTATCTAGAATGAAGACATGCATAGAGAAATATACTGAGGAAATATATTGAAATATATTGAGGAAAAAAGGGGAGAAAATAAGAGCTGGCTTTGACCTTCTCATAAAGTCAGTACTAAGGACATCTGCTAAGGAGAAGAAATGACTAAAGATTTGAGGAGGGAAACAAAGACTTGAACAGTCACTGGAAGACAACTACAAAACAATATAAGAAACAGAAATGAGTGATTCAGTTAATCTTAATATAAATTTGCATTCTGGAAAACTTGACTGCCTCTGTCTAGAAATGCATCAAATAGAATATTTAGGGTGGTTCTCTTCATGGTAGACCTTCAGATGATTTAAACATTCATATGGATCATCACATGAATTATTTGAGTCATAGCATTTGGTATCAACTATGAAGGAAATGAAGCATATGACTTATTACCTTGCAAAGATTATATCAGAAAATTATAGCACTAGTATAATCCTAGCATTTTTAATTACGTGAGACCATGAGACTTCTTCACTTCCCTGGTCGCTATTTAGTGTTGTTTAGAAAAGACACCAAATACAACCTCAAAGGATATCAGAAAGATAGTTTCTGGTTAAAATTTAAAAATGACAAGAGAAAACTCCCTGAAAAGAAAAGAGAAACTCAGCACAAAACTAGAGGCATAAGCTGACCCAATGCACAGATAAATCCACATTACAGTATACAAAATAACAGAATTTTACTTCATATTTAAAGGTTATTTGATTTACTGAATCTGCAGTGGCAAAAATAACTGCTCCTTTTTTTTAAGTTAAAGCTATTTTTCTATTTATTAATTTAACTAACAACTTCAATTGAATTACTTCTATGGGCCTAGCTCTATGCTACATGTCTGTGCCATGGAGCCAGCATCTGTCCCCAAACAGCATGTTTAAAGGCAACCAGAATCAGCACAACCAGAGAACACTACAGGCATCACTTTGGAAACAAAAGGATGGGCAGTTCCACTGGACTGAGAGAGTCAGAGAGGGCTAAAAGCTGATTCTTGAAGACTATGTATGGTTTCAAGATGAGAGGAAGGGTATTCTGGCCTTTTTTCTTCACACATCTTGAATTCCTTATATAAATGCTGCAGAAACTATGGTCTGTGGACTGGAGCCAATCCACAAACTATTTCTCATCCAAGACAAAGTTAAGTACAGAAATTAAGAGTAATAATTTTTATACCAACTTAAAAGAGTAATTACAAGTCTGTTAAATCTAGTAATAAAAAGTTATGATTTGTATTTTGTATTTATTTTTAATTCATTTTGCTACTAATTCATTTTTGGTTTTATTTTTTTAAAAGATTTATTTATTTATTTATTTGACAGACAGAGATCACAAGTAGGCAGAGAGGCAGGCAGAGAGAGAAGAGGAAGCAGGCTCCCCGCTGAGCAGAGAGCCCGATGCGGGGCTCGATCCCAGGACCCTGGGACCATGACCTGAGCCGAAGGCAGAGGCTTTAACCCACTGAGCTACCCAGGTGCCCCTCATTTTTGTTTTTAGAAAGTCTGTGATTGGGGTGCCTGGGTGGCTCAGTCGTTAAGCACCTGCCTTTGGGTCCTAGGATGGAGCCCCGTGTCCGGCTCCCTACTTGGCAGGAAGCCTGCTTCTCCCTTTTCCTCTCCGCTGCTTGTGTTCCCTCTCTCACTGTCTCTCTCTGTCAAATAAATAAATAATATCTTTAAAAAAAAAAGTCTGTGATTGATTGGAATCTTTAAAAAAAAAAAAACGAAGCTGAAAATATGTCCACACAAAATCCCTGGGAATGAATGTTTATAGCAGCTTTATTCAGAATTGCCAAAACTTGAAAGTAACCAAGATGTCCTTCAGTAGGCTAATGGATATATCAATTGTGGTATATACAAACAATGGGATATTATTCAATGCTAAAAAGAAATGAACTACTGAGGGGCGCCTGGGTGGCTCAGTGGATTAAAGCCTCTGCCTTCGGCTCAGGTGGTGATCCCAGGGCCCTGGGATCGAGCCCCACATCAGGTTCTCTGCTTGACAGGGAGCCTGCTTCCTCTTCTCTCTCTGCCTGTCTCCTCTGCCTACTTGTGATCTCTGTCTGCCAAACAAATAAATTGAAAAAATCTTAAAAAAAAAAAAAAGAAATGAACTACTGAGCCATGAAAAAACATGGCAGAGGCTTAAATGCATATTACTAAGTAAAAGAAGTCAACCTAAAAAGACTATATACTGTGTGATTCCAACTCTATGACCTTCTGGTAAAGAAAAACTCAGAGACAGTTAAAGGATAGTTGCCAGGAATTAGAGGGGGAGACAGGGATAAATAGAGCACAAAGGATTTTTAGGGCAGTGAAACTATTTTGTGATACTATAATGGTGGATACATGTCATTATATCTTTGCAAAGACCCATAGAATCTGTACCTTAATATAAACTATGAATAATATGTCAACATAAACTCATCAATTGTAACAAATGCACCACTTTGGTACAAGTTGTTGATGGTAGGGAAGGGTGTGCATCTATGAGGGTGGGAAGTGTATGCAAAATACCTGTACTTTCCATTGAACATAGCTGTGAACATGAAACTGGTCTAAAAAATAGTCTACTATAAAAAAATGGTCCTTCACCACAAATGGTTTGAGAGACACTGCTCTATTTTCATTATGTTCAACCCTAAACTCTACCAGCTCTTCTGACTATAGGAAACATCATGGGTAACTCCTTGTAGGAGCTAAGAAAGATGAGTGGGAGTGATTATTTACTGTGTTCCACAAAGCTTCTTGTAAGAATTGATAGTAGTAAAATTCAAACATTTTAGAAATACAGAAGGTAAAATGTGAAAGCACATCATAACCTCATGACTCAAAGATTACAAAAATCATCAATATAATGAATATTACTTTGCTGTTTTATCTTTGTGGGATAGTATTATCTTTACTCAGTTACAACTTCCTTTTATTGTTTATTTGATCTTGTATATTTTCCCATGCAAACAAAAAATAACGAAAGTAATAACTTTAAAGAGGTAATAATTATTGTCTACTATGTGCCAATGATCTAAAAATTGTATAATGTATTATCAATTTGCTTCTCATGAAACCCTATGACATACATACATAACATTATTATGCCCATTTTGCAGATGAGAAAACTGAGGCACAGAGAGGTAATGTAATCTATTCAAGTCCACACAGCTACTAAGTGTCAGATCCCAGGAACTGAAATCTATATAGTTCCACTTTATTCTTTGTAATGACTACCTTTTAAATTTATCTACTTAAATTTGTATTTCATTTTATGATTATAAGTAATAATGCAAAATCATGAACATATCACTTTATTCACTTATATTAGCATTTCTACACTATAAATTCCTAGATGTAGAAAGTTAGGTCAAAGGGATTAATACATTTCAATTATGACAGATGTTGGCCTCCAAAATTCTAGTATCAATTGACATACTAATCATGCATTAAAGTTCTCATTTATTTATCCTTTACAAACACCATATATTATGATTTAAAAATTCTTTTTCAACCTAAGACTCAAAATCATCTTACCACTGTTACAGAATTCTTTAGGCTGCATTGTAAAGATGTGACATTTCTGGAGACAACTGTACATAGCATCTAGACTTCAGAGTCAAGTTCCTCTTACTTACTCCCTTTTTTGCTCTGCTCGAGGAAAAAAGGGTTGGACACAGACCTTCCGGAGAAGCCCTGGCATTAACTGCAACCCACAGGGTTTGGTCAAAGCTTTGAATCAGCTTTTAGAAGGTACTAATTCAACTGTCATCCAACTTGCTGCAGTCAACCACCTGTCTGTCATTCATGATGAGGTCTGAAGCTCTAGTTTGATAACTTTGCTAAAGGCTGCATAGGGAAGAAAAAAAATCATACAAGACCATACTGTCAAGCACTATTCATTGCTTTTCCTCTTCACTGTCCTCCACCTTGAGTCCACCAAATACTTCATTTGCATGACATTTCTTCCCTTGAGCTGCTATTTGCCCTTTAAATGGCATCTTAGCATTTAAGGTCCTTTAGCAGTCTTCCTTCCCTTCTTTCTTCGGCTGACGCTTTTCCTGGAAGTTTGTGAAAGGCTTGACATTCGTGAAGTCTAAGGTCTTCTAGTGATACCAAATGTAACAGGAATGGAAGCATGATTAGCTTCCATTGGGACCTTATGTCTCTTTAGCATGGTTTGGCTCAGGTTATAGAACCTGGGCAGCTGTAACACAGACAGAGGCTGTGGCCATTTCCCTTCTATTTTATGATCATCCTGTTTCATTACTTTGAGTTTTCACTACATCCTGGTCTAGCAGCCTGTAGCAGCAGGCTGGAGAGATAAGGCCTTCGGGTAATAAATAAAGTAGAAGGTTAAAACCACTAGAAAGGGAATGTGGGAAATTGTGATGACAAGGCCATATGTTTAGCCTTGGATATGTGCTCTAAGAGTAGTTGGGAGCCTTTTTACCCTCTTGTAAGAAAACTTCACATTTATTCTGCCTATCATCCAAACATTCATAAAAGCATATGCTTTACATCCAGGCAAAGAGACTGTTTGACACTCCTATTTCTCGTTCTAGAGGGTTAAGTACAAACAACAAAATAGTACAAGTGGCTTCCAGTTAGATACCATTCTACAGAATTCTGGGTTTTACCGAAGAAAGGAATTAGAAAAATACCAGTTTACTGATGATCAGCCACAAATAGGATCACCCTTTCTATTTACCTTAGATCCCCAAAGGTATAGAAAACAGAGTTCTGCAAAGGGATGGCACAAAGAAAAGAGGGTAATTTCAAACACATTTGCATATGAAATTAATTGAACAATATGACTACTTCATAAATGAATAAGGGGTGGGAAGAAATCCTTTGTAATATTCATCAGGTTATCACATACATATGTGTATATATGTATATGTGTTTATCATATACACATACTAGTTTGCATAACACCTGAAAAAAAAGTCCCTATAATATTATGACACCTCATTTTATTTTTCGTTCAAGCCCTCAACTTTAAATATGGATCAGAATTCCACTGTTAAGGAAGCATATTCCAATAATTGTTTGGGAAACCAGAGAATAATTAAAGAAATTGTAAATGTCCTTCCTGTGCACAGAGGAAAATATTTCCAATACCATTTAATAATATTTAGGATTATTGTCTTATGTTGTTCAGTTTTTTTAGGTTTGGGGGGTGTTGGTTTTTCCTGACCACCTCAAATTCTGCTTTTTTGTATGATCAAGAAAGAATCAAATTGCGGTTGGACGGGAAGCTACAAATGAAAAAGGAGTGGCCTGGGAGGCATAAGATATATTTACTAAAGCACAAAGGCTCCCCCTTGTGATGTGTTATGGGTGACCGAGGCGGCCAGCCAGGAGGCAGCAGGGACTAATGCTGGCTGTTAGGTGTGCATCTGAAATGCCAGTATCACTGTATCTTATTATTGGCTTTTAATTGATTCAGATCTCCTCCCCTCTAACTATACAACTCAAGTAATCTAAGTAAAAATGATTAAAAATAGCTGCAAGCATTTTTTAGAAAGCACAATAAATTCCAAATGGATTAAAGATTTAAATGTAATAAAGTACCTAATGAAAATTTGATGAATAATTTTATGATCTTTGACTGGGAAGAACGTTCCAAACGGGACATCAAAGTCGGAGGCCATAAAAGAAGAAGCTGCTAGATTTGATATATAAAATTCCTAAACTTCATCTAACTAAATTTCTTAAACTAAAATTAAAAGAAAACTAAGAAAAAATATCTGTAGTATACGAGACTAATAGTTAATACACTTTTGAAAAATGAGCTTTTATAAAAGTTTTAAGAAAGAGACAAATATGTTGTTATGCCTATAAACACACTAAAATATATCCAAATACACTAGCAAGTAAATGAATAAATAAATTTTTTAAAATGAAGACAAATAAGATAGCTTTTTTTTCCCATTTACCTATCATCTGAGTCCACATTTAGAAGAATGATAACACTCAGTGCTACGTTTGCAGAAATAGAAACTTTAATACAAAGGTAGATCTGTATATAAGATTTCCAGGGGTAATCTGGTAAGACATATAAAAGATTGAAATTCATATATCCAGCTATATGTAGAAGAATGAAACTCGACCATTCTCTTACACTGTACACAAAGATAAACTCGAAATGGATAAAGGACCTCAATGTGAGACAGGAATCCATCAGAATTCTAGAGGAGAACATAGGCAGTAACCTCTTTGATATCAGCCACAGCAACTTCTTTCAAGATATGTCTCCAAAGGCAAAGGAAACAAAAGCAAAAAATGAACTTTTGGGACTTCATCAAGATCAAAAGCTTCTGCACAGCAAAGGAAACAGTCAACAAAACAAAGAGGCAACCCACGGAATGGGAGAAGATATTTGCAAATGACAGTACAGACAAAAGGTTGATATCCAGGATCTATAAAGAACTTCTCAAACTCAACACACGCAAAACAGATAATCATATCAAAAAATGG
>PISX010020452.1:0-34721 GCA_004024625.1 Mellivora capensis | reverse complement strand
CCCCCCTAGTCCCCCATGTTGCATCTCCACTTCCTCATATCAGGGATATCATATGATAGTTGTCTTTCTCTGATTGACTTATTTCACTAAGCATGATACCCTCTAGTTCCATCCACGTCGTTGCGAATGGCAAGATTTCATTTCTTTTGATGGCTGCATAGTATTCCATCGTGTATATATACCACATCATTTATAAAGTAGAAATTCTTAATACCATGATCATTCATCCTAGTATCAATTTGACAAACTGACTACGTATTTTTACTTTTGTTCCTATTTAACTAATTAGGAAAGTGCCCAAGACAGTAAACTTAAGAACCAGAGGTATTTAGAGTAAGGAGGAAACTGACCAATGAATTGCACACTTTTTTAATGAAGGAAGGGAATTAATATTTTTCAAGGTCCTACTGTCTGTGCAAGGCACCGTAGAGGTCCTTTTCGTACGCTAACCTGAGTTTCAAAAACCACTATTTACTTTTTCATTTTAATAAATTATAAAATAGAACTATTTGCATTGTAAGTTAAAGTCACAAGATGGTGCTTTACATAATAAATATATATATATAAAAATACTATAAATGGCTTATCCTCTTACCTCACATTTTAAAAGAAATTAACTGCTTACCTTCGCCCAGGATTTTCCCCAGAATTAACAGATTCCTGTCAATCACAACATCTTCTAGTTTATTTTGCAGTTCCTCACTGACTCCCAAGCTACGCACTATAAAGGAGGGACAGAGTCTGTATTAAGAATTGTCAGTGTGCTCCCTTTCATTTGAACAGAATTAAAATGATATATACAGCCCTTCAAGGAGTTAAACATTTTCTTCATTTTGTACGCATGGCTCTCCCCACAAAAAAGCCTGTAATAAAACACCGCCCTTAATTCTGCTATGATTAAAGTGAGGAAAATGAATTCTTCAGCGCAAGATTAATTCTGAAGGATTATAAAAATCAGAACCATGTTTCTCTTCCCACCACACAGTAACTGCGGCCAGAAATGAGATTCCTGAGGGCATGGGGTGGGGGGGTGCCCTTGATTTAAAGGAGTAAGGAAGATAGTAGGTACTTTCTAGTGGAATATTTGCTATTTTATCCCTAACTATAGCATACAAAAGAGCCATCGGCTTACCTCCCCTGTCCTATGCCGAGGAAAGAGGCCCAGCAGCCATAAGAAACATCAAGAGAACAAGCTACTGTTCTACCTATGGGATATGGAACCTCATTATAGTGACATAGGAAGTACTAAATTGAGTACTTGCGGGAAAGTGGAGAATAAGATCTTCTACGATAAGGTATCAATATGCAGCACTGACACTAGGTGTTACTAATAAGACGAATTAACCAATTCAATAAGTTATTGGCAAATGACTCAGTTTGTGCCATAGTTAAGTAAAAAAAAAGAAAAAAAAATCTTCCTTAAACAAGTTTCTGTTTCAGAGCCCCTTTTTCTATCCTACTTATATTTGTTGTATTGTTTTTTGCTTTTGGCAAGCATCCAGAAGCTTGGATTTGATAATATTTGCACCTACTTTATACAGTTTCTTAATCATTCGAGAATACAGCTGTCCGTTTATTCTCACTCTTCAAACTAGAAGGCTCCACTGAGATTCAGCAAAACTCAAACCATAATTGTTATAAAGTATGTTGGCAAACTGTTCTCTGAGTGGGTTGCCACAGAAAAGCGAGAAATAGGCTCAGATATCATGTCAATTGCTTTGCTGTTTTCTTTAAACCCCTGACCTCTGACCACATCTTCTCCCATCACTGTGGTGAGTTCCTGTTTGTGGTGTTAGGAGTCTTTAAACCCGGCCACTTTACCACAGGGTCCACTCGAGAGTTCCAGTAAACTGGCCAACAGTGGCACACATGGCAACAACATCTGACTAGCTACTGCCGGTTTCTGGTTTCTGAAGACCTTTTGCATGTTAAAAATATCCATTCTTCGACTCCTTTGGCTTTTGTTAGAGATCTACTGATGAATTCGTTGTTCTTTCTTTGCTCTCAACTACTTTAACTTTTGCCAGAAAAGGGAAATGGATGTTAACTTACAGGTGAGTTCGATGGCTCGCCGACAGAAGGATTTCTTTGCTATATAATTGACGACTAATTCTGAATCTTCCTCTGCAAAGGCATTCCTGGGTGAACAGAATGAAGACATCCCATACTGTAAGAAAAGGGCTCCCAGGACAGGGTCTGGTTTGACAAGGATGTCATCAAGCCACTGCCTGTTCAAAATGCCTCTATGACAAAGACATTTCCCACTGGGAGAAAGAGGTTTCTTCCCATAGCTCTATTTCAGGTCTGTTTAGCAAAATCAAAACAACTCTGTCCAAGCACCATCAACAACACAGACCAACTGAGAAGCTCCCAATGGCCCAAGCTGTAACAGTCTGAGCAACAAAATAAAGTAGTATTAGATTATAATTCAAAGTATAAAATGAATACCCACAAGTCCATACTGGTATGTTTGTGACTGAATACATAAGTGAGATGTAGAGACAACCTCTGCAGAAGAATTCCAAATATTTTGTGGAGATACTCTGCCCTTTAGAGGTAGAGGAAGTGTAACTCCTCATCCTGGTAAGCGTGAGCTGTGCACGTTGACTTATTTCCAAAGAATATAGTAAGGAAAGGAAGAAAAATAACCATGTCTCATTTAAGTGACAGAATTAACGTCAGAATGCAAGCATCATGTCTTCTAGGGCAGTGCCTTCCTCTCCGTATGCCAGGCTCCTTGTAACCACAGGGCCTTTGCATGTGCTGCTGTTTCTGGTTGTTTAACTATCCTTCCCTTTGTCTTTCATCTAATTAACTCCTGTTCTTTCTTCATATTTTAGTTCAGGGATCACCTCTGCAGGGAGGTCTTTTCTGACTTTCTTAATGCAGGCAAATTCTCCCATTATACACTCTTACTATCCCTTTATATAGGATTTAACACAGTTGCCGTTTTATATTTACTTGTGTGATTACTGCTTGATTCTCTATCAGCTGTGAGCACCTATGAGGGCAGGAGCAGTGCCTGTTTTCGTTCATTCTTGAAAAGCCCAGGTTCTCACCTACAAGGCCTTCACATATTACTGAGCTACTCTTAAAACTTCTGCAGAGGTTCTCTGCATCTGTTTCACAATGAGCTTACAAATAACACCTAAACTCTGGGATGTACTTCAGTCAACTACATGTTCAGGATTTAGATCAGAGTTTTTCATTTCTTTAAAATAGTCATTCTTGGGACACCTGGGTGACTCAGTGGGTTAAGCCTCTGCCTTTGGCTCAGGTCATGGCCTCAGGGTCCTGGGATCAAGCCCTGCACCAGGTTCTCTGCTCAGTGGGGAGCCTGCTTCCCTCTCTCTCTCTCTGCTTGCCTCTCTGCCAACTTGTGATTGCTGTCTGTCAAATAAATAAATAATATTAAAAAAAATATACAACAGTCATTCTTAGTGGGGCCTGGGTGGCTTAGTCAGTTAACAGTCTACCTTCAGGCTCAACTCATGACCTCAGGGTCCCGGGATCAAGCCCTGCTCAATGGGGAGTCTGCTTCTCTCTCTCCCTGTGCCCCTCCCACCTGGCTTGTGCTCTCTTTCTCTCGCAAATAAAATTTTTAAAAAATTTGTAAAATAGTCATTCTTAGAATTTACATACTAAGATATAATACTTATAAGGACAGAATTAATAAGTACTGAAGGTATCCTGACTAGGATGGATACAAATAAAGGGCAGTTGAGCCTCTAGTCTCAAGCCCCCTCTCTATGCCAATGGAAAGTTTTGGAGTGGAATGTTCTAGGAGCATTGTTAAGATGCAGCAATGAACAAAGGTTGCTCAGCTCAAAACAGTCACTCACCCTCCCTCGCTCTGTCCCATTCCAGGCTGTCAACAACCTGCCTCTTACAGAATACTTCCTCTGCTCCATGAGTGATAAACGGGATTTCATGGTAATCCAAACTCATTACAGAGGCACTGGAGTAGAAAACAGTCAGAAACAAATCTGCACATCTAGCCTTCTTCTCATAGGTTGCCTTAACATGCCTGCCCATCTCTGTTGATACTTAACTACTGTTCTAAAAGTCAGATATATAGAAAATCAGAATAAGAGCCTCTTTTACACTTGAATGTGAAAATGTAAAGTTCTTCTCTCTTAGAAAAAAAATCACTGATCATTACAGAAAATGCATAAAATACAGCAAGAAAGGAAAACACAGAATCATCTACACTTATACCATCCAGAATTGCTAATGCTTTGGTGAATTTCCTTCTGGTATTTTTGTCTATACATACATTTCATTTGTTTTTAAAAAAATAACTAGGATTATTTTTAAGACTTCTAACAAAAATCCTCATTTTTACAGCAATCAAGTTTGAGTACTGAAGGCCTAGTGATGCTCTTCTCTGTAAATGAGCCTCTTTCAAGGCTGGCTTCCATTGCTGGCTGCCTCTGTCGTGCCAGCCTAAGCAAGGAAGCTGCCTGCCCCCAGGATGTACATAAGACAGGACCCCCAGCTGAGCACAGGGGTGAGGAGCTGAGCCAGCAGGAGAAGCATTATCCCTTGGCAGAACAAGCACATGATACCATCGAGCAAAACATTTTAAACTGGGGAGACTTACCCAAACTTTGTCTCCTGGATTCTTTTTCTGATGATCAGAGAAATATATAAAACTGACCCGATAAAAACAAATCCGCAAAAGCAACCAAGGATGATGAGCACAGGATCTGTGTTGCCAGGTGCTGGAGTTGATGAGGGAGCAAAATCTATCCAACCTAGTAAAAAACCAATAGGATTCGTTGAAAACATCCCATTGGGATCCAAAATATGTAAGAAACATTGGCTCGTAAAAGGGAAAGAAGACAGTCAAAAGCTCTAGAACTTAATCCTTTCAGATTCTGTGGTCTGCATACATGGGCAGTCCTCACTCTGATGGTGAGAGCTGAGACCACGCACAGCGATCTTAATAATTAAAGGGGGACTCTCACCATGTCAGTTTTGAATGTATAAGTAATTGGAAACAATGGTAAAACCCTTATTTATCTGGTCTACTGTAATTTAAAACACCAGAAATATTGAGAATTCAAAGACTACATTTCTTTGTAGGAAAGGTTATCATGAGTAGTTTGAATAGTATCTCTCTTCTTCTGTTCACATAACTAAGATATGGCAAGAGTATATTTTCTGTGCCCTGAAGAATTTTCATACTCCCTTCTGGGTTTGGATTCGTTCCCCACATTTTACCCTTAGTGCTTTCAAAGCTGTGAACTATCTCTGAGCGTTCCTTTATGTGAAGATTGTGGCTTGCATAACTTCCTTGGGGCCATCTTCCTCTTTTTGGCGCGGCCACTCTGCTCACGTCATAAAGTCACCTACGCCGCGTTCCCTGGCCGCAGAGCTAGTCAGTCATATGGCAGCCGTGTCTGCATTCCCACAGCCAGCTGTGTCTTCCACACTCCGCGTTCAATTCCAATTTCACTTTACGCCAATACCCTTCCTTTCTTTGCCGCCCTTTGTCTTTGTTCACCGACTCCCTCTTTCAAGGACTTATTTTTATCAAGTGTCAAGTGTCTTCCTAGATGCGTGTGATTTGAATCATGGGAGTGTGGTCTGCAACCACTGAGAGACTTGAGACAAGTGACAAGACTGGTCACGATCATGATGCGCATCTGTTATTTACGTAGGGGTTTGTGGACGGGACAGCCGGCAGCGAAGTATAGGCTTCGTGCAATTACAGAGACTACATGATGGTAACTCAAGTTCAGACCGTGTCATTGGGGAACTGGTGTGATTTAACCCAACTGTGGTAGCTGAAATGCATGCACATTAGAATTGTGCAAAGCAAGGACTGTCGGAAGGGCACGGTTTTTTAAGACGTTGGAGAGTTTCCCCATGTATTAAGGTGAGAGCTCTGTCCTCTTAAACTGATTTTTCTTAACCTATGCCCTTAGAATCAGAATCTCATTGTCTCTGAATTTCTACCAGGGAAACACACATGCTTGCCATCACCAGTTACTAATGTTCCCTAGATGTAGAGCCCATGGGCTGCAGAAACTGTAATACGGCTCCCTTTCAGCACGTTTGAGGGTCACCAGAACACACATTCTGGAACTCAGTGGTCCACACACAAGTTCTGTCCGCTGCGGGTACAAAGACCCAATTTGTAAATGCAAAAATCATATTGAAAGAGATGCCCGTGCATGGAGCTTACGATAATATCAAGTGACCCAGAATATAATATCAAGTGACCCAGAGTAGTAAGAGTCAGAACAAAGGGGGCTCCCCTGGTCTAATGGAAATGTCTGGGGCCACACGGGGCATCACAGGGGCAGCTTGCCAAAGGGTACTCCCAACAACATGCAAAAGATGGCACACAGGCTGAGCATTCAGCTTGGTGAGCCCCATGCCGTGTAAGGACAGCTTCTGTAGGTAACACTTCGTGTTCTATACCGGTCATGTCAGCAAGGCTTGGATGAGTAATAACCAGACTGCTTAAAACACAGAAAATGAACACTAGCCCATAAACAAACAGTGCCCATTATAGAGAGCTAAGGACTGGCCATACTGCCTGTCCAACAACATCACTGAAACTAAACTCAACAGGGCAAGTCAAATTTGGTAATCCGAAAGGACTCCTCTCCCTCGTGACTTAGTACCACCATAAGCAGTAATGGTAGCGGGAGGACTCACAGGTAGCAGAGCTCTGTGAAGTGTGTTAGCGTATCTTTATAGGATAAAACAATTTTTTCTTTTTTTTTTTTAAAGATTTTATTTATTTATTTGAGAGAGAGAGAATGAGAGGAGAGAGGTCAGCGGGAGAAGCAGACTCCCCGCCGAGCAGGGAGCCCGATGTAGGGCTCGATTCCGGGACTCCGGGATCATGACCTGAGCCGAAGGCAGTCGCTTAACCAACTGAGCCACCCAGGCACCCCAACAATTTTTATCATTGACAACATTTCCTCCCGTCTTTGTGTTGCATCCTTAAACCAGAGGCCCATCCCAGAGGTCACTCTCGCCATCTGTGCACTGCCGGGGCTGACACAGCCTATCAGCGGGCAAGGAACCTGGCTCTCACCGTGTGCAGGGATGAACATTTTCACTGGGTCACTGAAAGGCCCGACGCCCCCCCTGGTGACGGCGGCAATCCTCACTGTGCACGTGGCGTTGTGGACTTGAACAGAAATCTGAGCACGGCTGCCATTCTGGCCAACTTCTTCAGACAGCTCTTTCTGGGGACAGAAAAGGAAGGAAGGGGAATGAAATACTGAGGCGCCAGGGGCACGTCGCCGGCTTGCCCGCAGTTCCTCTCAGGGAAGTCGTCCCACCCGCATCCCGGGGAGCAGTGGCCGTGTTTCCACCGCTTCCCTTCCTCATTCAGGCCACAGCTGACGGAACCAAAAGGTGGGCAGGGACCCAGAAGGAACTGGCAGCAACCTCTGGCCTCGGGGCGTGGGTCAGCTAAGGCTGTGAGGGCACGGCACTTAGGATGGTCATCAAAGAAGCCTCTGGATGCGAGGAGCATGTAAGCAGAGGCAGCCGGATGCCTCCTCGAGACCCCTGCCCTCAGAACCACCACAGCCTAACGCCCAAGAGCCACACTGTACCTTGACACTGACCTCCTGCCAACGTCCCTTGAGCCAGCATGAATGGGCTCCTGTTCCTTGCAATTATAAGCGGTCTGGCTAAAATCTACATTGAGGAGGCCACGGGCACAGTTTTTTGTTGTTTTTTTTTAACCCTTCCAGTGTAATACACGCACAATTTTCTCAACTTTCAAAAATCTGGTTTCACTTTTACTTATTTTATTTTATAACCACTGCCATGCAACACGTGCCATGAGGTGGTCCGGTCCTGGGGCACACGCCATGGGCTAACTGCACATTTCTCATTCCGTGAACCTTCATCCTCACCCACAGAGGCCTGTATCCTTGAGGACTTAAAATCTAAGAGCCTTTTCAGGTAATAAATATGACACCTGATTACAACTACACAGAAAACATGTGGACCGTGCCCGTTGGGGAAAGTTATCTTTGGAGACGATTTCTTTTTTTTCCTGTGAGGCACTAGAGTCAGTCAGAGCTACTACAGTAAGTATTCATTTCCAGTAATCCAAAGACTTTAATATCTCCCAACTCTGTAAGAATCCACAGCCCTGGAATTCATAACTATAATTTAGAATAAGGCCCATCATGAGTGCCTGCGTGGCTCAGTCGGTTAAGGATCTGCCTTCAGCTCAGGTCATGATCCCAGGGTCCTGGGATCAAGTCCCACGTTGGGCTCCTTGCTCAGCAGGGAGACTGCTTCTCCCTCTCCCTCTCCCTCTCCTGCTCCCCCTGCTTGTGCTGTCTGTCATAAATAAATAAAATCTTTATTAAAAAAAAAAAAAAGGAAGGCCCATCTTATTGCCTCAAAGAACAGTAACACTCAATGGGGGAGGTACCACTAGGTCAAAGCTTCTGTGCTGCTATGACAACAAAAGTGACTTGTTCAGCAGGCTTCCCGTTCACAGGTATCCATGCAAAACTCACATCTTCGAACACGCTCTGTTCCTACTTCTTTTTGCTAAGAGGCCACGGAGTGGAATTTGAGCGAGACACACTGTATTATGCAGAAAGCCAAGGGCATGTGGGAAGGAGTAGTGGGCTCGGAAAAACACTGGCTCTGGATCAGTCCAGCCCAGGTTCTTACCCCACTGCTGCCAATTTCAAGCTCTGTGACTCTGCATAAGTCACTCCACATCTCTGAGCTTCAGTTTCCTCAAATGAACATTGAAAGTAAGAATATTTTGGGGCGCCTGGGTGGCTCAGTGGGTTAAAGCCTCTGCCGTCGGCTAAGGTCATGATCCCTGGGTCCTGGGATCGAGAGCCCCGCATCAGGCTCTCTGCTCGCCAGGGAGCCTGCTTCCCCCTGCCTGCCTCTCTGCCTACTTGTGATCTCTGTCTGTCAAATAAATAAATAAATAAATAAAAATCTTAAAAAAGAAAAAAAAGAAAGTAAGAATATCTTTTTCACAGTGTTTTTGTAAGGAGTCAATGAACTCCTCTATGTGCCAGAGTCAGCACACAGTCTGGCACACTGTAAGTGACCAACGGTGGTCATTAGTATTCCTATATCACCTATAAGGTCCTATATGTGGATCATCTTTCCCCATAAATAGAAGGTCCTCTTATAGAAGTGACCTTTGCAGTATCTTTCAAGTCTTGGTACATCAGAGAATATAAAAGGCTAGCTAGTCCCCCAAACTAAGAAGTTTATTTGAGCAATTCATGGAATTTACCACCATTGTCGGTTTCTTGTCCAGGCCACATGTACCATCCTTGATCAACCCTTGGGTTTTGTAAGTGTTCCAGACACCTGGCTGACCAATCCTACAAGAACCTCACCTAATTCTTCATACCCTCACAGGACATCGGCTGAAATGCTCTGCCCTCCTCTGACAGTGAGTGACAGGGAGCGATGAGGAAAGGAAGAGGCAGGGGGCAGACGCCAGAATCCAGCCTTGCAGATTGTCAGGAAGCAGTGGTCTGGGCCTGAGGAAGGAATCCTTGAATGCACTATGGCTCTTCTAGGTCTTTAAAAAGAAGTTGCTTCTATATGTCCTGTTCTCTTTAGGCCCCTAATAATCTGCTTTGAAACTTCCTTCAGATCTAATATCTCTACCCTTTCCAAACACAATTAAGCCAGCATTAGAGCCACAATACCATAATAATGAGCTTTGTAAGGATAACACATATAAAAAGGAGCCTCTGTCTACCATATGGGCAATTCTGTGTCAAAGTTAAACAGACTTATTTACCATAAAACATCAAAGAGCCTTAAACTTGCCAATATACACTCTGGATCTTCCAGAAAGGGGTATGCTATGCAATATTTTATAAGCTTATCTGCTCATTAAATTCTTTTCTCATGGAAAAGAATGTTTTCTTGTGTTCTACTGACAATTTATAGGAGTGGGAATGGATGGGAAAAACTAGTCCACACTCATCAAAAGGCTGTCCCATCAGAGAGAGAAACCTTCCAGCTGGTATGGGCATCAGCCAGGTCTATGCATCGAGCCCAGTGTC
Source organism: Mellivora capensis (assembly GCA_004024625.1). Classification (NCBI taxonomy): domain Eukaryota; kingdom Metazoa; phylum Chordata; class Mammalia; order Carnivora; family Mustelidae; genus Mellivora; species Mellivora capensis. Next base: position 24,675 of record PISX010020452.1, on the reverse strand, counting down.
ATAAATGCTTAGAAAACAAGTTCAAGGTCCTCTGCTTAGATGGTACAAAGATGAGTAAGACATGGACCCACCTTCAAGGAGACTAGATTGTACTTGCTCCTGACTTTTAGATTTTGAGCTTAGATTTGGAATGCAAGGGATGTAAAGAAAAACGGAACAAAAAAAGGTGGGTATCTTCATCCAGATCAAGTAACTCTGTACACAGTAAATATCGGGAGTTTCTTAGTCTGAAAGTGACATAACAGGTGGGATAACAAAGGTATAAACAATAACCCACCCAAGAATTACCTCTTTTTTTTATATATATTTAAAAAAAAAAAAGATTATATTTATTTGTTTGTCAGAGAGAGAGAGAGAGAGAGAGAGAACAAGCAGGGAGAGTGGCAGACAGAGGCAGAGGGAGAAGCAGGCTCCCTGCTGAGCAAGAAGCCCAATGCAGGACTCGATCCCAGGGCCCTGGGATCATGACCTGAGCCGATGGCAGCTGCTTAGCCGACTGAGCCACCCAGGTGCCCCCCAAGGATCACTTCTAATAAAGTTCTGAAATTGCATACAAAAACCCCACCCTTGTTAGAGTAACACCTGGGAATATCTTCCAAAAATATCCGATTCCATTGCCTTGCATAGAGAAGATATATTTTTTAGACAGAGTTTTCTAAAACTGGAAATGAAAGGACAATTTTGAGAGACGAAGTTGTGTCTAAGTCTTGCCCTCCTGAGATGAAGGGAGTTCAGGAGACAGAGGTGACAGGGACAGAGATCATTTTAAACTTCACTTCGGGCAGGGGTCTTTAGGATCCTCCCAGGGTTGGCTTTTCCTTCAGCGTTTTTCTTTGCTTCCAGTGGCGGCCCACAAGCTTGAAGCTAAGCTGCCATGGCTCAGTGGGTTAAGCCTCTACCTCTGGCTCAGGTCATGATCTCAGGGTCCTGGGATCGAGCCCCACATGGGGCTCTCTGGTCAGCAGGGAGCCTGCTTCCCCCTCACCCTCTGCCTGCCTCTCTGCCTACTTGTGATTTCTGTCAAATGAATAAATAAATAAATAAAATTTATTATATATATTTATATACACACACATAAATAAATAAAATTTTTAAAAAAAGAGAGAGAGAATGTGATCCTGAGGAAAGTGAGCCACTGAGTCTTTTGTATAGCTTGGGTACAATGCAAATGATGTTCTCCCCGGGATGATCCAGCATCTCCAAGGAGGTAATGACTGGAAAGGTCACAGCCCTGCTGTGGCAGTATTGTTCTCACCACAGGGGGACCGTTCTGATCAAAGGGCAACAAGCATGCACAGTGCAGCGGGCTGTGGGTGGCATTTAGGGCACGAGGCTCTCTGCTGCGTCATCCACGAGGCTTTCCTCAGTCTCGCCCTTCAGCACGCCTCAGCTCCAGACGTCCCCTCCAAACAAGCAGCCTTCACTCACGCCAGAAGTCAAAAGGATGACCTGTAGCTCTTTAAACAAAACTGTCGTTTCTGTTAGACCTCTCAAGTGTCTGCTGATAATGACTATCTTCTGCCAACCAGAGAAAAATAAAATCCTACTGAACTGAAATACAATGATGGGCCCTTCAGGGACTGTTCACAATTTAGCATTGTGAAAAGGGCTTGTCTCTGAGAGAGGCACTTGATTCCCCTGATTCAGCCACCGTGGAAATACTGTTAATCAAAGAAGCACCCTGCACAGAGGCCTTAGGCCCAAAGACCAAGAGACGAGAGGCTTCTTTCGTGGCTGCAACACTCCTAAGCAGGGGTTTGACTTGTATAAACAACATTCTGTCGTACAAAAGCACAAAAAGTCATGGACTTCAAGCCCTCTTCTTTTTCCTATCTCCCATCACCTACTGCTTCCAAGAGTCTGCTTCCTGACAGGTAAACTGAGTCAGGAAAAGAAGGAGAAGAAGAAATTCCCACTGTCCTTTGGGGAAAGAGCAGTTTCGGTAAAAGCTGGATGACGCATAGGGCGCCTGGGTGGCTCAGTGGGTTAAGCCTCTGCCTTCGGCTCAGGTCATGGTCTCAGGGTCCTGGGATTGAGCCCTGCATCGGGCTCTCTGCTCAGCAGGGAGCCTGCTTCCTCCTCTCTCTCTGCCTACTTGTGATCTCTGTCTCTCTCAAATAAATAAATAAATAAATAAAATCTTAAAAAAAAAAAACAACTCTGTAAAGCTGGATGACGTGAGGTGGAAAAATGACTGAAACAAAGCTTGGACATCATCCGTGGGGGCAGCTGTTGACTCTGTTCCTCTGTCCTGCTAAGCAGCCACACTACTTTCATGAGATGCCCCCTACAAATGCCACAAGGATGCTAACATCTGCTCTATCTCCAGGACCAGGATGATCAGGCAAAAGTCGGCTTTGCTTGATGGTGGTAAAGAGACGGTCCTGATGATGAAGTCAGTGCTTCTGCCTTTCCAAGAACACTGTGTCACAAAGAAGTCAGTGTCACCTCAATTCTCTTCATTTTCCCAAGTGGGAAGGGGGCCTGTCTGGGAGCTGCCTACCCACCCACATGCAGGCATTGTCCCTACTTCTGTGGAGCTGCGTTAGGGCAGCCTGTTGCTGACTTAACCCTGTCCTCTGGAGTCTGGTTGCCCCGTGCCATTCTCTATGAGGCTGGGGCTCTTCCTTGACAATCTTCTTCAAAAAAGCATCTTCTGGAATTTCCAAGGGGCTATGAATGGCTGGACTGCTAAACCACACAGCTTTTCGACCTTCTACTATGGTTATCTGGGCGGTTCTCAACTATCTTCCTACAAGAGCCCAAGTTCCCAGAAGGCATGAATCAACTGATACAGAGATAGGTCCTACACACATTTACTGAATACGTAAATGAATGGATGAGTGAGTGAGTGAGTGAGTGAGAAAAGCCTCAAAGATTCCCTGGAATTTTATCTCTATAGTGAAAGGTGGCCTCCTTCGATAATTCCTGGTCTTCTCACAACAGAACGAAAACTTCTACAAGAGGATTAGGTGAGGAAATCTAAGGAGACAAGTGAACTCCTTCAGAGTTCAGACTTACAGAAGTGTCTGCACTTTGCCACACGTGAGAGATCTGGTAGCCCAGCAGTTCCCCTTCCTGCCGCTTAATTGGAGGCTTGACCCATCTGACGTCCACCTTATGACTAGATTCATTCAGAAACATGGTGACGTTCGAAGGTGCTGCTGAGGGGGCTACAAAAGAAAGAGAGAATAATGAGGGACCACAGAGAAAAGTACATAGAGGTACATTCTCTTCTTAGTTTCCGAATGTTTGGTTTTCAAATGTTCTACGGCAAGCATTCAAAATCTGAGATTAATAGCAGATTTTCACCCTCTTTTCACTTAAGGAACACTGAATTACTACATAAGTTTTATTATTTTTTAAAGATCTATTTATTTATTATATAGAGAGAGAGTACGGGAGAGTAAGTGGGGGGGAAGGGAAGAGGGAGAGAAAGAATCCTAAAGCAGATTTGGCGCTGAGTGTGGAGCCCAACACATGGCTGAATCCCAGGACCCCAAGATCATGACCTGAGTTGAAACCAACACTCAACCATTGAAATACCACACAATTTTTTTAAAAATAAGCAATTTTCCAAACTAAATCACAAAGACAAGGAAAGACAGGGAAGGAGGTTGTGGTGCTCCTGGTCTCCTCCCGGGGAAGCAACTTGAACAGCGTTCTCCAGTAGTAACCTGTGAGGTGGAAGGTCAACCAGATGGACTGGAGATCAGTTCTGTGTCATGTGAGATGTACAAGACAGGGAGCCACCATTTTAAATTCCAAAGGCAGGTGACGGATGGTCTGAGAACTGAGCTAATCGGTCAAAAAAATTTTTTAAAAATGTATGTGTGTGTGTGTGTGTGTGTGTGTGTATATATATATTATATATATATATAATAATGAGATGTCTTACATATATGTAATTGTCTTATATATATAATAATGAGATATATATTCAATAATGAGATGTCTTACACACACACACACACACACACACACACATATATATATATGTGTGTGTGTGTGTGTGTGTGTGTGTAAGACATCTCATTATTGAAGATCCGAGGATGAAATGGTAATTCCTGGATGTCAAAATACAAAATTTAACTCTGGTTTTCACTTTTTGGTTTATAGTAAATTCTGCTTAAGTCATATACCCACTTATCTGTTATCTCTCATGAGGATACAAGGATAAAAGTTATAGCACTTAGGAAAAAAAGTATGTATGTATTATATATATGTACAAAATAATTTGGGAAACAGGTCAAGGTCATTACCAGATTACTTTTTGGGAACAAAGGCTTGACTAGTCTCTATTAAACTGAAAATAACATGGGTGGCTCAGTTGGTTAAGTGTCTGACTCTCTTGGTTTCCGTTCAGGTCATGATCTCAGGGGTGTGAGATCAAGCCCTGCATAGGGCTCTGTGCTCAGTGCAAAGTCTGCTTCTGATTCTCTCCCTCTCCCTCCCTCTTCCTCTCCCCCTCCTTGTACTCCATCTCGCTCTCTCTCAAATAAATAAATAATCTTTAAAAATAAATAATCTTAAAAAAAAAACCACCTGAAAATAATATCCTCTTTGACCATGTATTTTATTTCCAGGAATTTAATCTAAAAAATTCTCCTGTAGGAAGTATTACATTTACTGAAGCAAAATAATGAGAAAAAGGAATAAATGTAATGCTCAGTCAATAACTGTGATGTAATAAATTTTGATACATTTTCCAATGGAACACTTGCTACCCAGCCACTGAAAAGAATTAGGTAGATCAGGTGTGTGGATATGAAAAAATATCTAATGGAGGGAAAAATCAAACTGCAAAAAGGTACGTAACAACAATCCACTTTAGAAATAAAAAAAATGTTTTATATAAATACAGAAAGAATAAAAATAACTGTAATATATGCCAAAACACTGCCTATAGTTGTATTTAGGGGAGATGAAGTTACATATTTCTGACATGCCTAAAAAGAAAACAAAAGGGTACTCTAACCTTCATTTTTGCTTAGGAAATGTCACACAGCTAAAGCTGTGTTATGAACTGAGCCATATAGTTTCAAATCAGTTGTAGAATTTCTGGATAAATGTGGCCAATTCAGCATGTCTTTTTTTTTTTTTTTAAAGATTTTTTATTTGTTTATTTGACAGAGAGAGAGAGAGCATATGCAGGAAGAGTAGCAGGGAGAGGGAGAGGGAGAGGCAGGCTTCCCACAGAGCAGGGGGAGCCTGATACAGGACTTGATCCCAGGACTCTGGGATCACGACCGGAACTGAAAGCAGTCGCCTAACCAGCTGAGCCACCCAGGGGCCCCTCAACATGTCTTTATGTCTGCTCCTCATGAAACCCCTCTATGATGACAGTAAGGAATTTAAAACAGTATAAACTCATAAGGTATAGCAGAGTCAACAGTGGAAAAGAAATGTCAACATATACTTGAAAGCTGAAAAAGAGACAAAGAAGATGTTACTAATTCAGCAAGCCTGTACTCCCCAAAGGACATGGAGAGGCTCAGATGCTGTGGGCTCCAGTACCAGAAGATTGAAAGTTTGACTGGGAAGTAGCTAGTCCTCAAGATGCCTCTAACCTACTCCCACATTCCTGCCAGGGATTCCCTCCAAATCCCCTTGGAGACAGGAAGCCACCTTGGTCTCTGAACTGAAAAGCCTTTGGCCTTGGGGCACTGGCAGAATGAAGGCACAATGAGAGGCCAGATAGACAACTGGGAAAATAAGTGGAAGTTTGTACACTGAACAAGGAGGACTCTGCCTCACTCTTCTTCCTCACCCGGCTCCTAGAGCATCAGCAGCCATATTTACATTCCTAAGGTGGGAAACAGGGGACTTCTTTGCTAGAGAAGGTGAGTGGTCCCAGAGGAAAGAAAACCAATATTGACACTTTGGGATGTCCCAACCAAAACACATGGATCACTCCCTATTACACAGAAAGATACAAACAAATTAAAAATAAGGAGGAATCAAAGATATATCACATATTCAAAAGAAAGCTAAAATGGCTTATATTAATCTGTAGATCTTACAGAAAATAATACTACCAAAGACAAAGGAAGCAATCTCATAATGAGAAGGTGGCCAATTATTAGGAGAGCAGAATAATATTAAACATCTATGCATAAAATAACAGAGCTTCAGAATGTTTGAGGCAAAACTGGTCACAGTATCAAAAAGAAATGGATAAACCCAAAATTGTAACTGTGGATTTCAATGTCTCTTTCTAAATAATTGATAGAAATGGGCAGAGAAGTGGTAAGAATGTAATTTGAAAAATGCTATCAACCAACTCAACCAAGCTGACATTTATAGACTACTCCATGTAATAAGAACAGAACACACATTCTCTCCAAGAGCACCCCATACACTTATCAGGAAAGATCTGTTCTGGGCCATAAAAAGAGTCTCAATATATTTCAAAGTAAGTGATACAGATTATGTTCTTGGGCACCAGGGGAGCGAAATCAGAAATCAGGAATACAAAGATTTCGGGCAAAGCCCCGAAATATTTGGAAACTAAGTTATATAGCTAAATAACTAATGGGTCAAAGAAGTGAGGAAAGTATTTTTGAACTGAATGAAAATGAAACACAGCCTATAAAAACTGTTCTCAAAGGCTTTTCTTTCATTTGAGAGAAGAAGACATCTTTTAATTTTGGCACCAGAGAGTCATTTTGTGCAAGGGTTACACCCTGAAGATTTCTGATCTCGACCTGTCTTCCCTCCTCCCCTATCTCTATTATGATTAGAGCACTGAGAAGGTGAGGCCCGAGTTAAGAGCAGGAAAGACGTTCTGTAACCTAGAGCTCTAAATTGGGAAAGAACAGAAATTGTGCATCTGAATTTAACAGGAATACAATATTCATAGATGATAACAAAAATCTCAGAAATCAAAAACAGCACAATGGAAAATTCTTTAAAGTTTAAAGATATAAATAAAATTTGCTATGAGCAAGACAGCATAGAGAGAACCTACTTCATCAGGCTTCTCTGAGGAGCTAGTAAAATAATTCATGCATAGCACCTAATGGGCTGGGCACGTGGTGTTTGGTAAACATGAACCATCTTCACGTTCATTATTTCTTTTTTTTTCTTTTTTAAAGATTTTATTTATTAATTTGACAGAGAGAGATCACAAGTAGGCAGAAAGGCAGGCAGAGAGAGAGAGGAGGAAGCAGACTCCTCGCTGAGCAGAGAGCTTGATGCGGGACTCGATCCCAGGACTCTGAGATCATGACCTGAGCTGAAGGCAGAGGCTTAACCCACTGAGCCATCCAGGCACCCCACGTTCATTATTTCTTTCTTTTTTTTTTTTATTAAGCTCATCATTTTCATTAAATATCAAAACTTTTTTTTTTAAGATTTTATTTTTTTATTTGACAGATGGAGATCACAGAGAAGCAGGCAGAGAGAGAGGAGGAAGCAGGCTCCCCGCTGAGCAGAGAGCCCGATGCGGGGCTTGATCCCAGGACCCCGGGACCATGACCCGAGCTGAAGGCAGAGGCCCCAACCCACTGAGCCACCCAGGCGCCCCACGTTCGTTATTTCTTGACCTTGACACTATGATGAATAATTTTTATATTATATTTTAACTTAAAATAATATATGCCATAAAATGTGTTGTGATTATCTTCCTATGTAAAAGAACATATCATCTGTTCATAGTAAGTATAAGTTTTGTCACTAAATAGAAGGAAATATCTTCTTCAGTGGCTACCGCAGTAAAATAAAATGGTCCAGAGACAAAGACCAAACAAAGCAAAGTTAAACTCTAATTCAAGGCCACCGGGAAGGACTTGTTTAATCACATGCCATTAGGGGCAATATTTATTCTGAACTCCAGGAATTACCTCCTTCGGTCGTGCTGGCCAGAATCCAAGGGCTCACTGCAGACCAGCCAATTTCATTCATGCAGGATACACCAATGCTGTAATTAGCCAGAGCTTGCAGCTGCTCGATTTGATACAGATGTGGTGAAGCCGAGGTGTTAAAAATCATGACCGAGCCATTAGTCAGCGGATCAACTTCCTTGACCTAAGTGACGAGTAAAAATGTGGACCAGGCATTAGTAAGGTGGTGGGAATTCGAGACCTGGAGCACTGTTACATTCAGTGCACGTGGCCCTTCCTCTCCACTGAGGGGAAGTACCTGCTTCCTTTCAGGCCACACACTAATTTCCCCACCAGTGTTACTGTGTGTTAGTCATGCTACTGGAGCACCCACCAAAGACACGCATAAAACGCCTAAAATAAGCGTTCTCACTGTGGCAGGTGACAGAGCAAATGACGACCTTTATAATATTGTAATGATGGTAATATATAAGAGGAAGTAAGATGAAATAGCCCTTCCTTTCTCAGAACCATCTCAGTTCTTGATTTCTTCTTCCAGCTGTTTCACAGAACACACTCCAAAGACAACCGACATCCTGTGTAGGACCAAAACCTAAAATATTTAATATCTGGCCCTTTACAGAGAACACTTCCCAAATCCTACTTTAGGGGCTGGGATACAGGATTTGTATTTTTATTTTGTATTTCTTTTCATTATGCAACCTGATGAACTCTGCACTTGCCTTGAGGTAAATTCTAGCATGTCCTCTTTTTTTTTTTAACCCCTACGCCAACCCCAATATAAATTCAAGTCCAAAAGCATATGCAGAGAACATGCATTTTCTGACATTATTTGGTGCGAAGATATAGGGAAGGGTCATTTGCACCTCACCCAACAAACCTTCCTCCAAATCTCATTAAAGCATCTTAGCCCTTTCCTCTGAGTTCTTTCCCTTCATCAAACTCTGTAAGCTCTACCAGTCTCCCCACATCTCTCTCCAGATGTCCTCTGTACACATAAGCAAAAAATCTAGGCCAAACTTCTACCTTTTTCCTTAACCATATTTCCTTTCTAGAAATGGGAATAAGGGAGAATGCTTTTCATGTTTTTCAAAATCTCTAAAATATATAAGTACTTATAAAATCAGAAAAGAGAAAATGATACTGAATAAAACACAAGTAACCAAAACTAACCAGGGGGAAAAAAAACCCTGTACATATTCCTAATAATAATGGGCTTGCAGTCATGGGGCGTGGATACACAAAGTTGTTATTTCAGGATATATGTGTTGAAATTTAGGCCAAGGGGCCATAAATAACATTTCGGAAATCTAAATCCCCTAGTGGATATCGCGAGGTGGGGGTGGGGGCCAAGTCTCACCTCTGACTCAGACCCGCAGACTCCACTGGGTGACAAAAGTACCAGTTGGCCTGAGGAACCACCAGAGGAGAAACAAAGAGTTACGTGCTTATCTTGGTGGTGGCCACTGGCAGAACTTACTTTTTGTTTCTTCACTTTATAGAGTATGCACCTACTTCCTGGTGACCAACCTCTGAAACTAAGGTGGAGGAAACCTTTGGCTCTCCACCCCTGCCCCATTTCCGGAGCAATGCATGGAGCATTTCCAGGCACAGGGACGCTCTTCGAGAACGCACTGCTAGAAGAAGACAGGGTTTTTATAACAGTCCTTCTCAGTGAGTCCTAGGGGGAAAAGAGGGCACGAAATAGCAAGAAGTAGTTGGGAGAGTTAAAAATAGAAATGGTGTATGCAGCCCAGAAATGGGTGAAGAACGGAACTAACATCAGGACCAAAGGAAGTGAGAGGGTGTGTCTGCTAGAGCGTGGATCTGAATCTTGTCCAAAACATTAATTTGTCACCAAGTCAGAGTTTAAAATTGTAATGGACTGGGGACGTGCTATGAAACTATGCTTGGTTCCTTCAGAAGGGGGAATACATTGTTAACCTGCAGAATAAAGAAGTCTCACTTCTACAGCCACTCCTGACTAACCCTGCTAGGACCGGTCAGCGAAAATAGGATAGCCAATTATATTTGAATTTCAGATAAATAACAAATAATTATAAATACAGGTATGTCACAACATCGCTCCTAGAATTTAACTTGTAAAATAACTGTATTCTTATGGGTGAAGGGAGATTGGTGGGAAAAAGACAGAATAACCATGTCTGGCACCACAGGATCCAAGATGGACCAGGAGGGCCTTCAATGACCGGACTGGATGATCATCCAGGGACTGGATGATTGTTGCTCATGCCGTGGCTGCCCAAAGCTGAGGCAAAAAGAGAGAAAGCAGATGTGTGTGACTATCTTCTACCTTCAGGGGTGACCTGATGTTTTCAGACCTTCCTACCACCCTACTCTATCCTCCTCTCCACCCTGAGACCAACTCTCTCAAGGTGGGGGCAGAAGTCACCCTCAAAGTGTCCCCAAAGGCAACCATACTCATGTGAGCAGGAGCCTCGTGTCCTCTTGGATTCTTCATACAGCTCAGCAGCAGTTTTTAAAAGGGCTTGTCCATGCCTTGGTTATACATACCCAGCTACAGATCTCTAGATCTGTAGATAGCTATATCTACAGAGGGAGATAGGCCCTGGATGTTCCTAACAACAGAGCCCTGGAATACAAGAAGCAAAAATTGATGGGATTGAAGGGAGAAAGACAACTCAAAAACAACAGTTGAGACCCTAATTCCCCAGTTTCAATAACAGATAAAACCACTCGGCAGAGGATCAACAAGGAAACAGAAGAAGGGAACAAGACTATAAACTAACTAGATCTATAAGACATATAAAACATTCTACCCAAACACAGCCAAATATACCTTCCCCTACACACGGAACATTCTCCAGGGCAGAACAAATGCTAGGCCATAAAACAAACTGTAGTAAATGTAAAAGACAAAATCAGATTAAGTATAGCCTCCAAATGTGATGGAATAACATTAGAAATAAGCAAAAGAAGACGACTTGAGAAATTCACAAGTATGTGAAAATTAAACACACTCCTAAAAAACCAACAGGAAAAAAAAGAAAGAAAGAAATCACAAGGAAAATAACCAAAAAACTTGAGATGAATGTTTTATACCCAAAATACCAAATACCAAAACCTATGTGATGCAGCTAACACAGTGCTTAGAAGGAAATGTATGGTATAAACGCTTATATGCATTTTTTAAAAGATTTTTTTTTTATTATTTGGCAGAGAGAGATGCAGAGAGAGACACAGCGAGAGAGGAAACACAAGCAGGGGGAGGGGGAGAGGGAGAAGCAGGCTTCCCACTGAGCAGGAAGCTGGATAAGAGCTCGATCACAGGACCCTGGGATCATGACCTGAGCCAAAGGCAGATGCCTAACAACTGGGCCACCTAGGTGCCCCTATAAATGCTTATATTAAAGAAGAAGAAATTTCAAATAAATTACCTAGCCTTCTACCTTAAGAAACTAAAAAAAAAAAATAATAATAATAATAATAAAGTAAGAGCAAATTAACCCAATGCAAACAGAAGAAAAGAAGGGAAAACTCATATTAAAATCAGGAATGAAAGGGGACATTACTACTAACCTCAAAGAAATAAAAAAAGGTTATAATGGAATATTTTAAGCAACTGTATACCAACAAAATAGATAACCCAGAGGAAATGGACACATTCCTAGAAACACACAAACTATCAAAACTGACTCAGGAAGAAATAGAAAATCTAAGTAGATGCGTACCAAGTAAAAAGACTGAGTTAGTATTCAAAAAACTCTCCACAAAGAAAACCTCAGGACCAGACAGCTTCACTGGTGATTTCTACCAAATATTTAAGGAATTCACATCAATCTTCCACAAACTCTTCCAAGAAACAGAAGTCAAGGGAACACCTCCCAATTGATTCTGTAAGACTAGTATCACCCTGATACCAAAACCAGAAAAAGCTTACACAAGAAAACTATAGAATAATAGCTTTTATGAATATAGACACAATTAGACAATAATGATGGCTGCACACCTCTGTGAACATATGGAAGAACATTATACACTTTATTTTTTAAAGTGTATTTAAGTAATCTCTACACCCAACATGGGGCTCAAACTCACAACCCCCAAATCGAGATTGCATGCTATTCCGACTGAGCCAAAAAGGCGCCTCAACATTATACACTTTAAATGGGTGAATGTTATGGTATGTGAAATAGATCTCAGAAAAAAAACCAGATATCCCTGTTGAGGACTTTGTAGACATAATAATTCCTAACACTTACCAGCCCTTAGGAGGTTTACAAATAAAGTGGGGCAAGAATTAAGCAAAGCTAGAGTTGGTAGGGTGAGGGTGGAGGCTATTTTGGGGATAATAGAATGTTTTCACTTTCCAGAGAAGGAACAGCTGTTAGACAAGAGTGGGAGGCAATAAAAACAGAGAAACTAATTCTGTTTGGTATTAAAAACATCTGGTTGTCAACATACAAAATTCTTTAGAAGTCACTGCTTCAAGTTGAGCTAGCATGAATGGCAGGTGTCAGGTTAACATGTTTTCAGCTTAATTTCTGACCCTACTGTGTGACAACATGCAGGGCAGAAGACATTCATGTTTTCAGTGGATAATCCACACATGTCAACTACCTGCTCCCAGAAATAATGACTCTTCTAAGACACGGAAGAAGAGATGGTCTGAGCACTGTTTTTTGGCATCAGAACTTTGAAGTATAGTATATACTGTATATATTGGCTTTGAATTCTGGCTTTGCCACTCATGGGCTCTGTGAGCATTCTGAGGCCACAGTGCTGGTGTGCATTTTAAGTAAGATAATGTCTGCAAAGTCTCTGGTCATTGTGAGCACTCAGTAAATGGTAGTGTTACTGCTACCCTTTCCATTTTGATGAAATTAACATTCAAAGCAGGGCCTACATCATGGCAAGGTACCATTTTAGGAAGGCTGGCCTGTATTTCTCACAGCATTCTTTCACATCAATTTTGGGTAGTGGTTAAAAAAGGGGAAAGACTTTGCAAGGCCTGAAATGCCCAGGTTGTCCTGGGAGCCAGGGGCCAAGGTGCTACATTTGACAGCAAAAATGACCCATCTCATGCTTGCCTATTCTTCACAGTCATTGGCCCAGGAGGAGCCAGGATGAGGAGTTCTTGGCCTCCCGGAATTCCTGATCACAAGCCAGTCCTAATTTAGGGATGTGTTTTTATACCTTAAAAATTAATTCTCCCTGGTCTCATGATGTTCTATCCTGGAAACCTATTTCCCTTCTGGTTGGACCATGAGGAGAAAGGAAACAGCATCCCAGGGCAGAACACCACAAAATGGGGCATGCGCGGCGAACACTGAGCGGGGAAGGGGTCAATGGACTTCTGAACAGAGGTGTTGAAGGCCTCGGCACCCATCCTCAGGAGGAAGAAAGATCAAGTAGACCCTCAGAGCACCCAACAGCCAGTTCTCTCTTCATCCTGCTGGTTTACCTGAACGCTGCAATTCCTGAATGGGGAGTATCCATCAAAACCCGGGACCCAGGAGATCAGCATGCTGTGTGCGGTGCTGTTGTAGACACTGACTTCAGTTGGTGGGGAGGGAATTGCTACACAAAAATAAAGACACACATGCAAACACGGTTATAAACCATAGGTGGCCACAGCTACCAAACAAACAAAATATCATGTTTGTTTCCATTTCTTAAAATTAGGAAAATCTGACCCAAGTTTGAAAAAGAAGCCGCATTAGGCCTGAGACTAAGCATATTAGCTTATAGACAGGTCTTCTGGTGATGGGATAGTGCTGCCTGGGCCAGAGGAGTAGAGCACAGACCTGCTTTCCTGCCCCCTGATGAAGTGAGACCTTAGCTGGAAAAGGATGAAGAGATGTCTATTTCCTTCACTGAGCTCGTGGTCACTGCACGTTGCTGGGTGCTGGAGCTCTACGTCCATCCCCTCCCACCCCAATCAAAGAGCCATGGCCCTATTCTTATGTAGCTTTTGGTTGAGGAGTGGATACCCACATTACTTGACGATGAGAGGGCCCTGTGCCAAGAGTAGAAGGGTGCTATGGGAGCATGAGTGTGGGTGTGTGGTAGAGCGGGGACCAGCTATCCAGGCCAAGGAAACAGGTGAGAAATCAGTTCAAGCAAAAGAGCCAACTGTAACTGCTGGGCCACATGTGGGACATGGTTACGTACCTTAATTCGAATCTAAGAAGGATCTGGGGTTTGGGGATCTTATTTTGGGCTAATTTTATTTCTCAATTAAGAGTCATAATCACATTTATAAGCAAAAATGATGACTGTTGTTTTCACATGCTTACAATGGGTCAGCCCGTTATGGACTTCGCTTTGTTTCGTCATCACTAAAACCCTGCCAGAGAGGTGGTCTCACGATCTTCATTTATGGATGGATACTGAGAATCAGAGAAGGTAAAAACGTGCTGAAGATCACAGAGCTTGTAAGCAGCAGAACGGGGACCTGAACTCAGGTCTGCCTGAGCCTGGATCGTGTGTCCCTCAGTAGGACACTGGAGGCCGGTGGCAGGCAGCAGCAAGCACATTAGTGAGAGCACCAGCAGGGACGGGGGAGTCTGGTTACTGCCTGGCAGGCTGTGTGGCCCGGGTCACCGTTAAATGAGCTTTCTAAACTCTGTTCCTTCCTCTGTTAGTGGGGATGGTAACAGCACTGCTCCATGGGGCTTCGGGGAAGATTAAGAAGGTTAACACATGGAGGAGGGTTGGGGGAGGTGTGCTGGAGGGGAAGCAATGACAGCGTGAACAGAAGATCAAGGGAAGGAGAGCTGGGACCATGAGAAGTACGCCAGGTACCATATTCAAGAGTTTCTGTTTACTTGTAGACACACAGCTTGGTGAGTGGCAAGGAATCAGCACTTTGTCTGACTCTCTTCCCTAAATAGATTACTTGTAGAATTGTCCTAAAATGTATGCCTTTCCAGATCATAATTTGGCTACATATATTATAGTTAGTAACAGATTAGAAGAAGGGAGTCTTGGTGGCTTTGACATGTTTAAATAATGAAAACCAAACACAAGTTTTCAAAAGAGAACTAATAAAAATTAAAAAAGAAAAAAAAAGCTAAGTTCTGTGTGAAGCATAAGATTTTAAAAAGTGTCTCTCATTTTATGAATGTTTAAATTTTAAGGTGTTTACACTTCATGAAAATAGTCTTTATAAATTTACGCCTACCCATGAATTCCTGAAATTCCCAACATTGCTTTTGAAAACTGTAATAATGAGACTCATAATGAGGAAGGAAGTTATACAGTTCCTCCAGGAGTAAGTTTCAGTTTGCTCTTTTTTTACTTCCGATGAACTTTTAGAGAATGCCCCCTCCTTGCCTTCATCTAGTTGATGCGCCAAAAAGAAACATCAGCACCTTTTTACTTCTTTTATTTTATTTATTTACTTTTGAAAAGTTGGCTCCATGCCCAGTGTGGAGCCCAATGTGGGGCCTGAATTCACAACCCTGGGATCAAGACCTGAGCTGAGATCCAGCTAGATGTTAACCAACTGAGCCACCCAGGTGCCGCCAAAGCATCTTTTTAAAGTATAACTTCTTTTGTAATATTGAGTCCCCAGCTGTATATTACCTAACTTTTTTTTTTAAAGATTTTATTTATTTATTGGACAGACAGAGATCACAAGCAGGCAGAGAGGCAGGCAGAGAGAGAGGAGGAAGCAGGCTCTCCACCAAGCAGAGAGCCCGATGTGGGGCTCCATCCCAGGACCCTGAGATCATGACCTGAGCCGAAGGCAGAGGCTTTAACCCACTGAGCCACCCAGGAGCCTCAATATATTACCTAATTTTTAACTCATTATTAAACACATTCTGCTTTTCCCTTGTGTTGTTTCCTCAAGATTAAGACTGAAAGAAATATGGAACCAGTATTTGCTTTTCAATATTTAAAACAAGAACAAATAGGCGTGCTTGGGTGGCTCTGTTGGTCAAGCATCTGCCTTCGGCTCAGGTCATGATCTTGGGGTTCTGGGATCGAGGTGGGCTCTCTGCTCAGTGGGGAGTTTGCTTCTCCCACTCCCACAGCCTCCCCCTTCCCCACTCATGCTCTCTCACTCTCTCAAATAAATAAATAAATAAATATTTTTTAAAAAACAAATACTAAAACATAAAATTTGCTTGAGTTTCTATGACAGAAAGTAAGAAAGATGATTTGAAAAGGGTTAAAATGGCAGTCTTTAGTTTCAAGTTTTGGGTTTAAATAACTTTGATAACTTTGGGTTTAAATAATTTTAAATAACTCCTCCACAGAGGGAGGAGTTAGAGGCAGACAGTTGGATTGGAATGTCTCCACTAGCATGGGGGCCTTTCAAGACAGGTCTTCCACTATGTTATGGCCCAGCTCAGAAGCAACAAGGACATTTGGAGGGAGAGACATAGGAGCTCTGGGCTCTCCCTCCCTTCTCTCTTCTTAGGACAGCAGCTAGGGGAGACTTGTGTCAGCCCCAGCTGCCTGGGAAGGACAGAGCCCATTCCTTTAATCAATGCCCTAAGCCGCCCCGACCCCTGGGGGCTCTTCAAGGGATAATAGGGACTAATTCAAGCTGGGAGAGGGCAAGGTGAAAACAGCAGCTAAGAAGATGGAGGGTAGACATCTCAGCCTATTTTCTTAGACTAAGCAGAACTAAACGAGCTAATATTTATCAAAGACTTATGCACCAGGCACTGTTTTGGGTGCTTTTAACTTGCATTATCTCATTTAAGCCTCAAAAATATGTAGAAATATGTAATCATCCCTCTTTTATACTGAAGCCAGAGAGGTTAAGTGACTGGTCCTAGGTCACAGAGAAAGTCCCTGGGGAAAACAGGGTTCAGACTCAGATGGCTGGCTGCAGAGCTCCTGCCGTGTCCCCTGACCAGATCCCAGAACACGTTCAAGGGACTTGGTCATGGTGCTTACCTTTGATGTTGATCTGCACACCCTTGGACACAGTCAGCCCTTTGTCATTGTGAGCCTCACAACTGAAGATGGCCATCTCTGTCAGACCTGGAATGGAAGGGGAATCATGAGACCAGGCTCACAGAGCAGCTCACCAGAATCCGACTGTTGTTTTAGCATTCTTTTCCTTTTCGCTTCATGGCTTCAGGCCATAAATGCAAAGTTAATTTTAAAACTATGCTGGTGGCTGAAACACAAACCTGGGATTGAACCCTAGCTACCAGGAGCAAGTCAACCGTGGGCCTAAAGGCAGCTGTTCTTCATTGAAGTGTTTTATTTTTTCTCGGATGGTGAGATGTTAGGTAATAAAAGCAGAAATATTTAGACTTAAATTTCTGGAAGGAGGTATGCTAATCACCGGCCCCAATGTCAAGAAGAGTGCTGCCTGAGGCTCATCTGGACGATCACGTGCTGCTTAGCCACAAGTACATAAAACATCACACACTAATGACATTTCAGGAGACCAGGCACAGCAGGATGAAAGTCACAGTGCTTAATTTCAGGTGGTCTGTCGTAGCGAATCCATTTTTAAAAGTGAAAATTAGGGGTGCCTGGGTGGCTCAGTCGGTGAAGTGTCTGCCTTCAGCTTGGGTCATGATCTCTGGTCCTGGAATCAAGCCCTGCTTCGGGCTCCCAGCTCAGCAGGGAGCCTGCTTCTTCCTCTCCCTCTACCCCTTCCCCCTGCTCCTGTTCTCTCTCTCTCAAGTAAATAAATAAAATAAATTTTAAAAATTCTGAAAAAAGTAACAATTCATAAAGAATTATTACATAAACACAAGACACTATTATTACTTGAAGAGAAGACACTAGTGCTGAGTGAAGAAAAATTCTGTCATTTCAGAGGTTTGAAAACATCTTAGAAATTTTAAAAAATTAGGTGATTTATTAATTTTAAATAGAAAGGAGAGGTAATCCAGATATTGGTTTCTAATACTATTTGCCAATAAAAGGAACCAGAACTCCTTGGAGAAATGGCTGATTCTCAGATTGGAGCAGGAAACAGATAAGATGAGCCTGGAATAAATTTAACACAAACGTCATATGGTGTGCACACACAAACACACACATACACGCATGCACGCACACACAAGCACGCACACACATACACACAGAGTGATGGGGGAAAGACAGAGACGTAGAAACCAATGGAAAGAACTCCTCCTAACAGCCGAAGCTGGAACAGTTTGAGCAAGAAAATAAATGAAGTAGCCTTGGATTGTAAACTAAAGGATTGTAAAATAAATATTCACAAGTGGATTCTCAGTATTTATACTGAGATAAATAAATGATTAAATAATGGGAAGGAACAAACAAGTTTCCTATGAAGAAGAATTCCAAATAATTTATGTAGATTCTCTGCCCTCAAGGGGGAGGATCATAATTCCCAACCCCTTAGGCATGGGCTGCACAAAGTGACTTCCTTCCGAAGAGGACAGTATGAAAAGGAAATAAAAGCAAAACTTTATTTATTTTTTTTAAACTTTAGAGTGGAGAAAATGATAAACGCTACCCTGGCCACACGACCAAGGTCAACACCACTAAGTCACATTGACAGAATGTACCCTTGATATGATGTAATGAAAATGGCACTTCTCTGCAATCTTCCTCCCAAAAACATACAACCCAAGTCTCATCAGGAGGAAAGTATCAGACAGTTCAAACGGTGAGGTGTTCTATAAGAAATCTGACCAATATTCCTCAAAACTGTCACAACCAAGAGGAGCCGAAGGAGACAAGACCACTAAATCCTGGATGAAATCATTGAACCATACAAGGGTATTAGGTAAAAACTAAGGCAATCTGAATGTAGACTTGAGTTAATAATAATGTTCATTGGTTCATTGATTATAGCAAATACATCACACTAATGTTAAGATGTTAATAATGGGAGAACATGTGAGTGGGGTTTATGGGAAAACTCTATTATCTCCATGATTTCTAAAATCTAAGACTATTCTAAAATTTAAAATTTTTGTTTTGTTTTTGTTTTTTTAAAGCAAAGCCATATGTACCATCTAGTAGATTCTGGAAACTTCTCTGTCTCTGGCACACAAAGGTGTCCTTTGGCACAGAGTTCACATCATGAACTAGAGAAAGAAAAACTTCTTGAAATTAGACCTCCATTCACTTCTTGCCTGAAAACCTTACTCTGTTTTCTTCTATCCACTGTACAGAAAATTCTCCAACTGATAATTTTAAAATTCGAAGCTTGTCACTAACAGTAATTAAAAATTTAAAAAATCAGGAAGGAACAAGCTGCCAAGGGAAGGCCTGCCCAAGGCTGGGCCAAGTGGCCAGAGAAACATGTCTGGGAGAAGTTCTAAGAAATGCGAACCTGATCCCTTTTATGTTGGCTCTTCTCTTGAGAGTTAGAAGTGCATAGAAAAACCAGTGCAGGGGCGTCTGGGTGGCCCAGTGGGTTGGACCTCTGACTTGATCTCAGGATCCTGGGATCGAGCCCTGGATCGGGCGCTCTGCTCAGCGAGGAGCCTGCTTCCCCCTCGCCCTCTGCCTGCCTCTCTGCCTACCTGTGATCTCTGTCTGTCAAATAAATAAATAAAATCTTAAAAAAAAAAAGAAAGAAAGAAAGAAAGAAAAAAAGAAAAGCCAGTGCTGGTGGGGTTCTGTTCTTTTCCATCCAGATGGACGTTAGTCCAGGTGCCTGAGTTCTGCTGACTAGACAGGGTCTCTCAAGAAAAAATGAGTGTGTCTCTGTCCTACAATTCTATGGTGACTTTTTACTTCTCTGAAATAATGTTCTGTCAGAATAGGAAAGATCCTTCAGGTATTTTCATTTTCTGAGGTGAGGAGTATTTCCCTCAGAATGGAGGAAAATCCAAATTAAATGGCTTCAATTTTCTTGACAATTCCAAGAGCTAGGAAACGAAAATTTCAGATAGGAGCCATCACTTCACATTTTGGTCCCTCCCTTTTGAGTGACAGATGAAACTGCTAACAGTTTGTACGATGGCTTAAAAAAATATATTTGTTTAAAAAAAAAATATATATATATATATATGTAATATATATATATATACACATTTGTTTCACTGAAGAGGAATATTTATCTCAAACCCAGTATCCATATCTATAAAAGGACACCCTTGAATACCCTGCCTCAGAGGTCTTGTATGTTCTGCTTGTAGTCCTCCCAAATAATTTTGAAAAATATATATAGTCTCTCATACATTTTGAGGTTTACAGCTTAAATTTTTTATGATTTAAAGGGCTGCAAAGAATATAATTTCAGGTTCTCTGACATTTTAAAGTAAAATTCCTTTAAAGGCACTTATATAGTGTACCCATGACTGGGATGGGAGACCCAGCATTATCCAATGAAATAATTTTCTCTCAGCAGCCAGAAGTGTTCCATCATGATTTTCTACTTCCCCTGCAGAATTTTATCCAGATGGCATAATTATGTGGTTTTGGAAGTCATGATTCATCACCCTACAACACTTCTTGGCAACGAAAATACACATACATGCTGAAATTGGAAAAAAGATTTCTTCTAGATTGATTACGTTTACAACTATTATTAGGGCACAACCCAACAAGACAATATATATAATTCTTTTTTTCTTTTTTTAAGTAGGTTCCATGCCTAGCATGGAGCTCAGTATGGGGCTTGAACACATGGCCCTGAGATTAAGACCTAAGCCAAGATCAAGAGGTAGATGCTTAACTGACTGAGCCACTCAGATGCTCTGACTATGTATATAATTCTTAAACATAAACAGTAAAATTTTACTAGGAGGGCAATTCCTTTGCTGAACAAAATTTGGAATCTTCTAGGTAGTGATCTGGAAATTTCTTAACCTTGAGCCAATATACTACAGCAACCACTCTCAAAGTGTGGTCTAGAGACTCCTAGAGAAAAGATCTCAGAGGCCCTCTTAGGAGCCCTAATGATGAAAACTATTGTTATCATAATAATAAAAATAATAACACTAACAATAATGATGTTATTTGTCCTTTCCACTTTCACACTCTTAGGAACATGTGATGCAATGTTCCAGAACGTTCCAGAGGCTGTATGATGTGAGTAGTTCTATCAGGTAACTGAGTACGTGCTTATGTATTTTTATGCTCTACAAGTTTTGTTTTAGTTTCTAATTCAGTACTTATCAAGAGATAGAACTCACATAAACAAACCTCTTTGGCTCTCAATAATTTCTAAGTCTGTAAAGGGATCTTGAGACCAAAGCATTTGAGAACTGATGCCCTGTAGTGACTTCAGATAAGTCAGGGAGAGGTCCTTCTTCTTTTCCAAAGTGAGGGAGAGATTTGGACTCCTGGCACTTTGTCAGGCATTAACTTTACAAGGAAGACGGATACATTCCAGATGAGGATCAAGACCTCATCCCTCAAAGCCACTGGCTGGCATCCATGCTGGGGACCATTATTCCACAGTCCAACCTGTGACACTATGGTTTTCATGCTGAAGAATCACCTTTAGCCTTCCGAGTCATAAGCTTTCAAATAAGATGCCCATTTCACCAGTCTCCACGAATGCGCAAAATCTGCCTTATATTTAGAAAAACTGGCTTTGGCTCAATCAGAAAATACAAAGAGTTGTTATGCAACCTATATTTTTTATATAGTCGAGCTAGACACAGTTATTTGACTTTAATGACTCTTGTCAAAACTCTTGGGAAACACTTGAGTACAAGATACAGATCACATTCCAGGCGGGCCAGGAGAGGAAAAAAAACAAGAGGACGGATTCATTTCACGAGATCTGTTGACCAGCTATAGATCCCTCAGTAAGACAACTTGGGGCCCACTGTTCTTCAGAGCTGCAAGGTTTATCAACGCTGAAAGTGAAACTGCCTAACAGGAACATGATGATAAGTGGGAAGTCGCTTTTCCTTTCTGTGTTTCTTTTCAAAGTGGACACAAAGTCAGGAAGACAATCTCTAGCAAATTCTCTGGCAGGAGACATCAGCATTAGTAAGAATTCCCCAGAAGTAGCCAAACCACCTATTCCAGCAGTTCTGTCCCTGTGCTGAAATGGTTCATGCCCCTATGCCAAACACACAGCCGCAGCCAGAAGGGAAACTGGTTCTAACCAAAGTTAACTTTCTCCCCAAGTGGATGGGCTAAAACTGAAGGCAAAATACAGTCTTCTTTGCTTAATGTATTCAGTTATATATACTTCCTTGGTTTAATGGCACTAGCCTCCGGGCTAGAGACTCATGGAAGAGCCTGGGTTGGATAAGGCAACTAGAGTGTGCGGGGAAAGACTGTTGCCTCTCACTTTCCTCTTCTCTGTCTGGGTGAACAATACCCAGACTGGAATAGACCTTGAAGTTTTATAGCCTCAGCCCTTGTGGCTTTCCAGGGGAAAAAAAGCCACCCACCCCCTTAAGTCCCCACCCTACTACCCACTCTCTCTAGAGTGACTCTGGTAACTGGAGCCTCCCGTCTTTCTGAGCCATCTCCTCCTCCAGTGGGCCACCCCCTCTGTGTACTCGGTCACATCCCACCCAACTCCTGACGTTCATGCCACTCTTGCTTGGTCTGCTTGTTTAAAAAAAAGACAGCCTCTGACACAGGGTCTGAAAGATATTTTTAAAGAACATTCAGTAACAGGATGTTCCCTCGAGGGAAGGACAATCAGAATTGCTAAGAAAGCAACTTCTAAGAGCACCAGTTGGGCCAATTCTTAAGTTCTGGATAAGCAGCCCTTTCTTTCTTTCTTTTTTTTTTTTTCCCCCTAGAGCAAAAGAGGCAAAGCAAGGGAAGGACATTTTGCATAAAGGAAGTTGCCTATTAACTTGGAACACACTCTCTGCCCTGAATTCATTCATTCAACACATATTTACTGAGTACTTACTAGGTGTCAGACATTTTCTCAGGCACTTGGGGTATACCCATGAATAAAAGAGATCCCTGCCTTTACAGAGCTCATATTCTCACAGAGGGTAGTGGGTAAGAAGGAATGACCTTGATAAATAAGTAAGCTTCATGCTCTATCAGAAGGTGATTAATGCCATGGAAAAACAGAAAAGGATCAGAGGGCCAGGGATGGGTTGGGAAGTGGGCTGTGATTTTAAATATTCAGGACAGAGGTGGCTCGGGGTAATGTCCTTAGAGGAGTAACTCTGAGTAAGTGAATGGGCTAATGATAGGGGGAGGTGAATTCTGGGCAAAGGAAATGGCCTTTGCTTTGTTCTTTAAGTAGGATGGGAAACCCAGAGCTTTGAGCAGAAGACTAATATAATCCAACTTGTGTTTTATCAGGATCCAGGATAACTGCAGGAGCCACATGGAGACTAAACCCTAAGCAAGCAGGTCCCATATCAGCTCCAAATTTTTTCCTGATCTGAAAATGGGTATTAAAAATGCCTTAACTGGGGCACCTGGGTGGCTTAGTCCGTTAAGCGTCTGCCTTCGGCTTGGGTCATGATCCCAGAGTCCTGGGATGGAGTCCCGCATAGGGCTCCCTGCTCAGTGGGGAGCCTGCTTCTCCCTCTGCCTGCTGCTCCCCCTGCTTGTGCTCTCTCTGACAAAAAAATAAATAAAAATTTTAAAATTTTAAAAAATGAAAAATAGAAATGAAACTGTGGGGTGCAGGGTGGCTTGGTCTGCTGAGCCTCCGACTCTTAATTTTGGCTTGGGTTGTGATCTCGGGGTAGTAGGATTGGGCTCTGTGTTGGGTTCTGTGCTTAACATGGAGTATTCTTGTCCCTCTCCCTTTGCTACTCCCTCCCTCAGCTCATGCTCTCTCTCTCAAATAAAATAAAATCTTTTAAAAAATAAATAAAACAAAATTTTGTTTTTGGAATAATTTTCAATTTACAAGAAACTGCAGAACTAGTAGAGTTCTTGTACATCCTTCACCAGCTTCCCTTAATGATAAGATCTTACATAATCATACAGATCTTACATAATCATACATAATCATACAGTGAACAAAACCAAAAGTCAGTTCAATACTATTAACTCAAATACAGGCCATATTAAGATTTTACCAATTTTTGTTCCCTTTTTTGGGGGGGGTGTGTGTGGGGGGTGGTGTATAGCTCTATGAAATTTTAATTCAGGTAAGATTTGTACTACTTCAGCACCAAAAAAAGAAAAAAAAGCTCCCTCATATTTTAGGAACATCCTACCTAAACGAAACCCTGATTAATCATCATCACTTTGTCATTTCTGAGAATGTTATATAAATTGAATCACACAGCATGCAATCTTTGAGATTGGCTTTGTTGACTCAGAACAGTGCCCTTTAGACAAAGTATTGCTTTGCTTGTGCCTCTTAAAGACAGCTATTATGTCACAGAGGGACAAAAAACCCAATTGGTATCAAGAGAAAAAAAGCTTGCAGCCTTCCTGTTCATAAATGTGCTTGCTCAAAGCAATTTTCAACAATCAGGACTCTTTAAACCATGGTCCTACTTAGCACTCTCTTGGTAGAAGTGATCTCGGAAAAAAGTTTACTTCTTGGTTAATTTCAACATGGTTAATTTCAAGACAGGATGGCCTCTCCCTGCAAACACTCCCAAGTTTGCAGCAGCAGGTGAAGCATAAACCCCACCCCGGGCATATCCGGTCAGAATGGCACCTAGTTCCTCAACTGTGAATTTCTGAGGTGGGCTCAGGTCTCACTACCGCATCCTCAAAATTAAACACAGATGTAAGTAAGAATAATGTAAATTCTTTAACAGTGTTACAAAATTCAGGTGCCTGAATTGCACTACTGGGTATTTACCCTAAAGATACAAACGTAGTGATCCGAAGGGGCACGTGCACCCGAATGTTTATAGCAGCCATGTCTACAATAGCCAAACTATGGAAAGAGCCTAGATGTCCATCAACAGATGAATGGATAAAGAAGATGTGGTATATATACACGATGGAATACTATGCAGCCATCAAAAGAAATGAA